>VZTT01019526.1:80269-91735 GCA_013400855.1 Buphagus erythrorhynchus | reverse complement strand
CATTGTCCTTCTGCAGCATATCTTAACAAAAAGTCATCAAGGCCTTTGACTATTCATGACGTGCTTCACAGCTCTGCCTACATACCTGTGTCTGCATGCTTACATAGCTGTGTCCCACACCTGCCTGGAACCTAACCACTCTTGTTCAAAGGCAGCAACTCAGCCAAGGTAGCGTAAAAAAAAAAAAAAGGTTCAACTTGTTCTACTCCTTAGTTCAGCTTATCCTTGTTGAAAGTCACTGCCTGTGTACTTTGTGCCAATCACATGTTCAAAAACTGCATTTGGTTCACACACTGCTCCAGCAGAAAGCATAAGATTCCCTTGCTGTGGAACACATGACATCACTCCAAAAATAGGCACTATTTCTTCAGCTTAAGAGTAACGAAGTTACCTGTTGGAGAGAAAACTTACAGCTACAGGCAGGGAGCATGCTGGAGCTGAATGAAGACAAGAATGCATCAGTCTTCACAGGACAACCATTACCCAGATAGAAAAACAGGAAAATCCCATTACCCTTGGGAATTCTGCTCTCTGGTCTTCTGTCTCCCCTTTTGCTTGACCAGATGCTGTTCTCTGGCAGCCTGGTTTCAGGAAGGAGTCCACGACAGAACACCCACGAGCGCTGCTGGAGGCAGCTGGGAAGTGAGGTGTGGGAAGTGGGAGGTGGGAAGCGGGAGGCCTGTACCTACTCACAGATCCGTGCTCCTCTTCAGGAGTGACTTGTGGGGATCACATTCCAGCTCTGCAGCTCTTGCAATTTCTATGGCATCCCCTGCAGTCTCCTGTGGCTGGATGTGCTACATGGAAGAAATTCCCCACCCCACCGGCTGCTCCCATCCCTGTGGATCAGCCAGGCTGGCCCACAGGGGAGCAGCGGCGGTGGCCACTGGCCATGCAGGCAAGTCCTGTAGTGGGTTTTGCTCTGGTGTCATCCAACAGAGAAGAGTAAGGGCACAGCCACGACCACCCAGGCAAATGTAAATTGACTGCATCAGCTGGGGGAAGACAAACATAAGGAAGAGAATGGGGTGTGCAGCAGCTCCTGGCGGGATCAGAAGCAGCGCTACTTTCACACACGTTTTGCTTAGCATAAAGGCTCCTCTGATGTTTCATGACTATCAAAGGCTTTGAAATTCACAGGAATTTCAAGGAAGGCAGAAGTTCATCTGAAATGAGAGAAAGATTATATTTTCCCTCCCACCATATTTCCAGCTTCCCAAGAATTTTCCTTTGAAGGCTCCACTGCTCCCAGAAATGTCTTTATGATGTTTTTTAAGTCATTCCCCAAACAGGATCATCACTGCCCAGCGCAAGCAAATGGTAGAGGCTCAGAAAGAAACATATGGGGGTGAGAACTGAGGATGTGGGTGAGCTTCAGCTTCTCAACAAAACCAATTCATCCTACCACAATGTAGTAGCATTGGTTAGGGGCAAGTGTACCAGTTGTACCTTAGTGGAGGGAGAGCAGGGGCTTCCTGAGTGGCTGCTTGACCAAGAAGTGCCTTACTGCTTCCATGCTGGCTAAACCTAGAATACAGATTTGAGCCATGGGAGAAATTGCACTTTTTCAAACTTTTTCTCTCAAGTACGAGCCACTCTCATCTAGAAAAGAAAGCACCTGCTAACTGCCTGCAGCAAGGGAGAAGGGTCTCACAGCAAGGCATTTTAATTTCCAGCCCCCAGACGGGGATTTCTCTCACTGGTCTGCTCTGAAATCTGGCCACCAGGGAATAGATAAGCATGGGGCAGACTGCAGAAACTGAGATGAAACTGCTCCTTTCCCTCTGATAAGAGGGAGCTGATATTGAACCTATTAGTCAGATTATGGTGGATCTGAATTTGTTTCCCCTTGAGCAGCAGCTACATAGACAGAGCAGCCCGATTAAGTTTCATTTTCCTATGTAAAATGACTTAGAGTAGATAAAACTTAATATTTGTGAAAGCTCATGTGTTTCCCTGAGACCTGATCTCAATAAAGTCTTATGAACGCCTTGCTGATTGTTTAATGAATTATTTTTCTTCCTCTCAGACTGTTAATAATAAATTATAAGTAGAAGGAATGTACAGACTGCTTGAAATAATTCCTTGAATATGAGTTCAGCTGCAGAACTCACTCTG
This sequence comes from Buphagus erythrorhynchus, assembly GCA_013400855.1. Taxonomy (NCBI): domain Eukaryota; kingdom Metazoa; phylum Chordata; class Aves; order Passeriformes; family Sturnidae; genus Buphagus; species Buphagus erythrorhynchus. Next base: position 89,617 of record VZTT01019526.1, on the reverse strand, counting down.
TTTTGCCTTCTGCCACCTCTGAGCAAGTGCTTTTTGATGAGGATTTTGGGGCAGAGGAGTTCTCCCTGTTCTAGTGAGATAGGAAGGCCCTAGGGATCTGAAGGGCAATGAGTGAGCTACATTGGGGAAGCTCAGCCTATCTGTGAAACACATGAGGTTTCAGTGTAAACCAGCTGGCTGTGTGTGTACATTGTTGGACACCTCCCAGATGGACTTTCACTTGGCAAAGCAAAGGCAGGAGGGACAGAGAAGCTTCAGAGGCAGAAGAGGAGGGATGGTCTTATTTCAAGGCTGTGGAAAACTCACCATCTACCTCACCTGCCGTGGGCTTTAAGAGACGTTCAGTGTGAGCCACATTCATCTCACACGGGTTTTTCTGTCTGAAGGGTTCACATCCAACCAAGCCACCTACATGGAGAGCCCAGGCAGATAACAGGGGAGGAGAAAAGCTCTTGTTTTTAACATACTTTTATTGTAATCTAGGCTGAACTGCCTTTATTGCTGCCCACGTCCTGCAGCTGACGAGGAGCAGGAGCATAGCTGAGAAGCCCAGATCAGGACTAGAGTCAGGCATCCCACTGCTGGTGCCAACAGCCACCCACCCACGTAGGAATGTTATGTGGATGGGTCTCTACTAGAAGCTATTAACTAAAAGAGGGGTTTCCATATTAGTCATGAGCCATAAATACATACTCTATAATATATATGTATTATAGAGAATAATCCACAGATTATAAAAGTCTGTCCCTTAGCATAGTTCACCCTGGAGGTTTCATGGATCATTTCACACATTTCAGTGTTAAATAACAACCCGCTCTATATCCATAGGCATGTAAATGGATCAAACTCAGCTACCCCAGTTACTCTCAGCAGCACTTTGCTCACAGGGGAAAAAACAACAGAGCATTAAAAGAGGAGAGAGCACCAGGAGAGTAAATGAAGGACAACATGAAAGACACAGGGTGCTAGGATGTCAGCTGCATTTATAAACTTCCATTATTAGCCCTCACCTTCATCCTTGCCTCTTCCAAAGCAAAGTGCTTTCACTTTAAATAGTGCCATGCACCCAGGGGAAGCCTGTGCAGTTTTCTGCATGCAGCCAAGCCAGCCCATGCCTTGCATTCAAACCAGAGGCAAACAGCTTTCACCATCCCCAACATGCTGGTACCACACATGGAACTTAAAGCCAAGTGAGAACATTGAGGACTTTGCACTCAAAGGAGCAGCCTTTTGAAGAGGTAGGATGGGCACCACCCCACCCTGCAGTGTGGGCACAGTCTAGAGCAGGGAGGACAGGAGAGGCTGTTCATGCTGTCCCAGGAACACAGAGACATGGACTAAGAGAGCAATAATCCCCCGAGCTCCTCTGCCCAGTCGCTGCACACTGGTCCAGCCAGCTATAGCTGGCCAGGTTGGTGTGCACAACAAAGAGTGATGTGCAACTAATATCTTGATGGTGAGGGGTAAGAAAATGTTCTTTAAATCAAAAATCAGCAGGGATGCCAAATACGGAAAACCCACTGAAAGCTTCCTAGTTACTTATGCCGAGTGTTTCGGCACACATACATCCTACAACAGCATTTATTCCACCAGTAAATTTTGCAGTAAAACCAGTGTCCCAGGTTCCCCTCTGCCCAAAAGGCAGCCCCGAGGCACACCAAGGCTGCAGGTTAGCTTGGAGTCTCAAGTGAGGAAGCATGAGATGGGCAGATCAGCACTTTTGGTATTGCTCATTAGAATGACTCACAGCTTGGATACAAAGCCAGGTAGATGAGGATTACTCACTGCTCCTTTCAGCTGATCAGAGCTCACCTCCCTCCAAAACCTGAGTTAGCAATTATCACCTTTGCAGACTACAGGGTAGCCAGACCTGCAGCAGGGCTGGTTACCATCGTTTAAGCTTGTATAAATCACCCTGTGGTGGGACACCACGGTGCTGCAGATGGGCCAGGAGGGATTCTCTGGCTTCTCTGCTCCACCTCTTTTCTGTACGACTCCCACAGCACCCACAAGCTGGTGGCACAGCAGCTTTCCACCACCCTGAGCAGGAACTGCAGCTCCCTGCACAGGAAGCAGTCCCTGTGTGGGTGGTCCCCAGGCTGGAGGCTGCCAGGCTTTAAGCCATCACATAACATTACTTCACAACAGCATTTGTTTGAGCCAAGCTGTGGGTCTGCCCTTCTCACAGGGGAAAGTCTCTCTCACCGAAGACATTTCAGGGGAAAGAAAGCTCCAAGGAAAGTGTGAAAGAAAGACATCTATGTCCTCAAAGACACGTAGGCACCTGCTGCTGAATGAAAACAAGGGGGAGGTGGGTTTTCTTTGCACCTTTAATACCCAGGGCGTGGCTTCCTCCCAGGCTGGCATCTGATCCTCAGAAATAGCACACATTGAAGACTGAACAGCAGAGCCCCAGAAAGGTTCTTATGTGTCATCCCAGGTTTTGCAAAGTGGCACATTACAAACACCTGAGGTATCCCAGCTTCCTTATCTCTGCTCTGAAAATGAATGTTTTGACCTGAGCTAGTCTTTCCCACCTCCTCATCTGTATAAACCCACCACTTTAGAAGAAGTGTTTTTGGTGCTGCATTGCTGACTCCTGCAACTTGTGCAAAATTGCTCCAGAAATCAGAAACTTGTAGGTGAACATTTATTAACCTCATATTAAACTGTGTGTTCATTATTGCCCTTGTCTTACACCATGTTCTTGGCAGTCACTACGAGCTCACTTGTACAAATACCTACTCATGTCTGTACTTTCACCACACTGGTTTACTAAAATAGCTCCCATATGGGAAATGCATTTTCATGGTTAGTTTTCTCTTTACTCAGCCATACTGCTTGTACATCTCCTTATCCTGTGTCAGACCTGCATGGCACCAAACCACTGACCTCTCCTATGTTTGGCAGGGAGCTAAGGAACATTTCTATATTTCCCCACATTGGTAACGTCTTTAGTCCTTATTCTTAGTGTTTGGGATGTAAGAAAACAGGTGGAGAAAGAAAAGGAGATTTCTGCCAAAAATACATGCTCTGATTCTTAAAAAAAAAAAACAAACAAAAAAAAACCAATAATAATAATAATAAATCATGTTTCAATCATTAATTCAGCCTCCAAATATTAGGGAGATGGCTAAGATAACCCTGTAACTAACAGGCACTAAAGCTGCTCATTGAAAGATCATTGGACCTTCCTGTAACAGGTCACAATAAAACAGTGTATTTATAAGGATGCCTTAAGAAAAAGATCAGTAGGGGGGAGTGAGAGAGAAGGGGAGAACACATCTTACCAAAAATTGTAATTAATCTGTGGAGGAGCAGGTGACAACTTAAAAGATCCAAGAATGCTGTTTCTACAGTCATGAAAATAGCACTGAACACTGCAGGTCTGCATTCAGGCCACCAAAAGAGAACTCTTGTGAAGCAAGGTGGTGGGGCTGATTTTAATGCAAGCAGGAAGTGTCTCTGAAGTTATCAATTTTCTTTTCAAAAAGATTCTTGCAGCAGGCAAGGATCAAGTAATTACTTTGCCTCTGTTCACAAGATATCTCAGAATAGTAACAGACCACACACCCAGGAGATGATTAAAGGAAGTCAGGGGTCAGGAACACAGAAAAGCTTGTGATACAGAAGAGAAGATTTGCATGGCCATTAATATTTCATGACTCACAAGCCATGTGGTTCGGAACAAATATCTGCACAAAAAAGTAGAACTGTCTGCCATCAGGTTGCATATTTCAAGACATACCTGAGTCATAAAGGTATTATTTACATGCCTTTACCCACGAACAGAATGCAAAACTATCTGAATCCTTGTACCTACTGTAGGGGAACATGGAAAGCCTTTCTGAAGGCTCAGCAGGATTTGAGTGGGGCCTCTGCCCTCCGCTAGACCTCTGCACAGAGTGAGTGTCAGCCTAAAAGCAAAGCATAAGTAGCATTTTTCATACTGCAGGCCTATTAGATCCACTACAAAGGAAAAGAGCTGCTGCACTGTCAGTATGTCTCTTCAGCCTCTACTCCAACCCATGAAACAAAAGTGCTTTTTATATGCAAGTGTATAGGTAGCAGTGCAGACAGGAGATATTGTATTCTCGGCCATTATTCCCATTTTAGACACATCAAAGCTGGTAATTGAATTTAAAAAAAAAAATACAACAAAACCCAAAAAAACAAAACACCAAACCATAAATGACTACTTTTCTCCCAGTGAAAAGAACAAGATGTGTCAGAGGTTAAGCAGAAGTATTTCGTCCCAGGATTTTTGCAATTACGCCTGGTGAGATTTCATTCTGGGAAAACAGTTTATTGTGGTGGCATAAGCAGGCCCTTTCCTCACAATCAAAGCTAGGAATTTTCCCTGCCTGCACTTGCCTGTATGTGGCTGGAATAAGCAAGTGGAGCGAGTGGCTCGGCTGACTCACCGGCACAACCAGACTCTCCTGTTGCTGCCAGCCACCCATGGAACTTTTTTCCTGCCTTTGCACCTGGGCTCTCCCTTTCCCAGGCTGCTATAAGCAGTGAGGCTCCTGACTTGAAAGAAATGCTGGGAGCCAGAGTGACATTGCTAAATCGCCCAAAGGAATTGCTCAGAGCAGGCAGGCATGTTAGCATTGCTTGTCAAAGCTGCTGCTTCTCTGAGTCACTTAGTGCTCTGTGTGTGTGTGTGAAGAAAAGGTGAGAAGAAATGAGAAGTTGGGGGGAGGGAAAAAACCAACCAAACCCAAAAAGCACTGCACCAGAATTGCATCCACTGTTTTACTGACAAGAATAAAAGTCCTTGCTTAGGGAATTTATAGCCAAAATGAGTCTAATACCACAGGGCTTGATTGCCCTGAGTGCTTTACAAATTACTCACATGAGCAGCCCCACTGACTCTGTCTGAAGGATTCTTCCACGTGCACAGCCTGGCTCACAGTGATTAGTGGCAGCAAACTGCAAGGGGAAAGGCATGACAAAGGAGAAATTGCTCTAAGGCAGCATTATTTACTGCTTCCCTCCCTCCTAAAAGGAGTCAGGTGTTTTGACTATTTCATTCATTGGCTTCACCTTTGTTTTAAACCAGATGCTTGCCAGAGTGGAAGTAATTTATTTCAAGGTTCTTTCACCCAGGGAAGTCTGAAGACAAATCCAGAGCAGGTGGAAGTCCTACTTCATAAAAACAATTTATTATTATAATTGTGAGGTACATGACAACTAGTAAAATGCAGTTGTTTACTTCACCAAGATAAAATTTTGGAAGAGTCGTGAATGAGGAGGTAAATTCCCACTTCTCCACCTTCCACTATACTGCTGTTGCCAAAAGTTTTTGGTTGCCAGCTGTCTTGTGGTTGAGTGTGACCAGGGATAAACTGGTTGATGTTGGATTTTGCTGAGGTTAGTGATGTGGCTGATGAGGTGGTTTTGTTTTATATATACCTGCTAACCCTGGTCCTTGCTTGAGAAATCCAAAGTTGTCTCTCACAAATGGCATTTATCTCCCTTCTTCCAAATCAAATTGAAAGCTCACTGAAAAATCCCAAATGTAACCATTCACAACTAAAGGCCTGAAGTTACAAAAACTGTTGTTCTTGCCTCAAAGTTAATTATTTTAAGGCATTTCAGTTTCAAAAATTGTATGTTATGCTGAGAGCTGAACAATGTGAACCTTGCATGATTGCAGAGCAAATCTCACTCCTGCCAACCAGGTTTTCAATATAATCCCATTTTTTTCTCGGTCCTCCCTGTTCTCAAGCGTTGTCAGTGCTCCCTACTTCTACATTTCACTGGTGAAGAGACAAAGCAGCACTGTCTTCTGCAATTGCATCTCCGTCCCTCTGCCTCCCCTTGGACTTGCCAACTGTGAAAAACAGGAATGCAGATCTGTCCATCCCCAGTGAGCCTGTGGGACTCAGACTGTTATGAACACAATCATGAATACCAGGTTGACAGGGATTGCAAGGACTGTCTAGTCCAACCTTTTTTGGTAAAAGCCATGTCTAGACACAGGCTAGTATGCTGTCCAGCTGAACCTTAAAGGTGTCCAAAACTGGAGAATCCACCATTTCTCTGGGGAGATTATTCCAATGGCTGCTGTCCTCCTTGTAAAAAAATTTCCTCTTTTGCCCAACGAGAATCTCCCCAGGAGTAGCTTGTGCCCATCATTTCTTGAAATGGCCATCCCTTGGAACAGCACTACTGGTAGGTACCCACTGAGGTGATCTGGTCTGAGATTAGGACTCAGTTGGCCTATGAGATTCTGGAAACTTTATCATGGGTTTGACTAAGTAAGAAGTCAAAGGTATTTTGTTTTGCTTTCATGCTTTATTCTTAAGTGCATTCAAGATCGTGAACATTGGACATTGTAACAATATTGGAGTGTACCCAGCATTGTACTCCTTGAGCATGCTACCATCTCAAATGTGGCCATCCACAGCTTACACTCTACTGGGGCTCTCCTGTTAACCTCATTTCACTGACAGGAAACTGAGGGACAAAGATTCAGAACAAAAGCACCAAAGGTACTTGAGCAAAAGAGTAGCTTTCATCCTGGGTAGCTGGGGAATGCAAAAGGCAGATTTACAGCCATATATGCTATGCATGTGAAAATACCTGAGACAGACAGACCCAAGCAGCCAAGTTGCCCAGCTGGTTACTGTGGGTGTGGTGGAAAGATGGGGATTTACAGACCAGTGCTTTCCTCTCTGCACTCAGGCAAGTATATTGTCTCTGGGTACCAGGGATTTTCTTTTTGGATGATGTTGCTTGAAACTGCAAAAGAAGATAAGGCAATAGTGTTTTATTTTCTGGAAGACCATGAAAAAGGTTCTTGGTGACCACACTCCATATCCTGACACATCCCTTAAGGTGATCATGGTATTTTGTGGATTTGGCTGCAGGGGTCTTGCCCAAAACTGCACAAATCATCAGCAATGAAAGAGGCATCTGAAACCCTGGTGCTCCAAACATTAAATCTGTGCCCTCACTATCAAAATAGTTCTCTTCCATCTGCTTGGAGTCATGTGTATGTAAAACAGGCTTTCTAAATAATGTCACACTTGAACATCCTGATCTAGACCTGAAGTCTTGCTTCTTGTCTTTCTGTACCAAGAAAGACCTGTGCCACCTCATCATCCAAATGGAAGGGGGAATTAGTCTATGAAATGAAAGACGGCACGGAAGGGGGCAGGGCAGAATCTTAGAATAAAAGAACAAGAAATTCAAATTAGGCTGAAGGGGAAAAATTTCCAACAGAGAAATTAACAAGCTTGCTTAAGATAACAGGGAGATATGGTGAACCAGTTCTTCAAGGACCAAGATAATTTCAATTTTCTTCACTTAAAATTCCAGCCTACAGTGTCTGATGAACTTCTTGTCAACACAGTATGGGTTTGAGAGTGCTGCTCTTGTTTAGGGTTGTCTCCTCTTCTTGGCTCATAGAAAGTCCAGAGTAAGTTTTAGTCAGGCCAGGGTTCAAAGCTCTGATATTAGTTATTCCTTATCTTCTTTCAATCAACATTTCCTATTTTCTCTCAGAAACAAAGCTGAAGATCTGCTTCATTCATTGCCTTTCAGGGAAAGAATCAAAACTGTCTCATCACTAAGGTTATATGGGAAAAGTCACACAAGGGCATGCAAGTAAAGGCCTTGTGGCCCCCTCAGCAGTACTGGATCCAGTCTTCATGAAAGATAATGAAATGATCCAGAGATTTACTAGAGTAGTATGCATATGGAGGTCTCCAGATTCCACCGATGTTAAAAATAAGACATGGAATTTGCCACAGCAATTAACATGCAGTAACATTTCTGAACTGGCAGTGACATTTGAACTTTCAATGGTTAGCAGATAGGCTAACAAATAAACTGTGCTCCCTGCATCACAAATTTACGATGTTTTACCCAGTATCTGAGGTCAAGACCTTAAAAAGGCTGTGGTCTATGAAAAGGCACACACATAGGAATGATCTCCAGTTATCTCATCATTTCACTACCTCTGAGCTGCACAAGGTAGTCTTAGTCTCATGAAAACCACTTTATCTGGAAATTAAAATTGGAAAGGTGTAGATAACAAAAGAAATATTACACTAGCATTTCATTGTGGATTTCTAAGACACACAACACAGTGAGACTCTATAACAGTGATCCCAGTATCTTTATCATATATTAACACATTTCTCATAATGCTCTTGCTCACTCAACCTATCTTTTTACTGAAATAACTTCAATTTTAAAAAAATCCCTTTAAAACACTGCTCTAGGAGGTACAGACTGATAGATCTGTCATGGTATTAAAAAGACCTGGATAAAAAAGATGGGGCTTTGTTTTCATATGAGTATGAAAACAAATCAGAATCAACACTGAACACTTGTTTGCTCAATGACTGACCTATGGCAAGAGGACCTGGGAACTTCCTACCTTCAGGAAGTACCACCTGCTTAATAAAGGCCATCCTCAGTGAACTGAAAATCTATAGAATTCATTCTGAAAAACTCCCACAAACAAAAATAATTTCTCTGCTTCGCCTCTTGTCTGTATAAGGTGCTTACAAACACATGAACTTTAGAGAAAACACCTTCATCTACTGGTAAGTCGCTGAAATGATACAGTCTTGAGGTGTGCCATTACTTGATGTTTTTTTTCCCTGGGCCTCACCTCTGAGTTTATCCAGTTTACTCTTCAAAGCAGTGACCTTATTTATTGCTGAAGATGACAACACTTTGAAAACGCTGTGACAGAAATTAAAAAGGACAAATACATGCTATGCTACTTTGTGGAAAAAAACCAACAAAAAACAAAAAACAAAAAACAAAAAAAACAAAAAAAAAAAACCAAACCAAAACAAAAAAAACCAAAAACAAAACAAAACAAAACCAAAAAAACCAAAAACAAAACAAAAAAACAAACAAAAAAACAACCAACACCTTTTTAGGGAGCAGCTGATTATTTGTGATTGTTAAATTTTAGAGTTCAACTCAGTAGGAACTGCCTGTCAGTTGTCTACTTCTAACTGCTTGAGAACTTCACAGGGTCACCAAGAAAACAGTTGGATAAAGTCTCTTTTTGCTTTTGCTGGTAGACCCAAATGCCAACATCAAAGAGTAATTTCTGACACTGCACTTTGTACTCTTGAATGTCTCTCATTATTTTGACACCAATGATGGTTAAGTTTGTATTGCCTCAAGGGAACTACAGTAACTGTAGTAATGCAAAGAGGAGCCATCTAGTAAGGGAAGCCATCCCCTATAAACATACCAAAACAAACACAGTGCTGGTAGAATGGTGATAAAGTCTGTTGATAAAAAATTTCTAGTCTTTACACTCCACATCTAGCTTTAACTTGTAGACCTATAAATGCAATTCCTAACGTG
>VZTT01019526.1:46884-69800 GCA_013400855.1 Buphagus erythrorhynchus | reverse complement strand
TGGTATTTTCTCCATGAAAACATCCCTATGCCCACTTTATGAGTGTATTTACTAGTTGTCTCAGGTAATATTCAATTACACAGAAAGAGAGCCACATCTGTCACCTGAAACTATCATTGCAGATCATGAAGAATATTAGCAAAAAACTGATTTTTGCAACATCAGGTCAAATTTTCAAAGACAACCAAATCCTTATCACCAATTTCTCTTGATTGAGATTGAAAAAAAAAAAATTAAAACCTACGATTAAAATGACCTTCAACTGATTATATCCTGTTGCCCCTTTGAAGAGTTCTCAATAAATGAGAACAAGCCAATGGGCTGCAAATAGTGTGCAGTAATATAAAACAATCTTACAGAAAACTAAAGTAGTGTCCTGTACCAGCTTTACACTTTCTGTAAAGCTGAAGATCATACCAAAGATAAAAATGTTACATAAATATACCAAATATCCAGGAGGGCCCCTTTTACTGTATTGACCAGCATCTGTATTCTCTCTTGTAGTTAATTTATGGAAGGTTGTGGGAAGTGTAGTCAATATTTGAAGATGTCAGATATGTCACTGGAATTTGGCTTTTGAATATTACAGTATCATGGAAGCCTGCACAACATTAATTTGGATGAGAGCAGAATAATAATACTTGGCACATAATGCTTTGCATCCTCAAAGCCCTGTACAAACCAAGAACCCCCACAACACCCCTGTGAGGTAGGGAAGTATTATTATCCTTATTTGACCAAGGGGAAACCATACACAGAGAGATTAAATGACTTGCTGAAAACCACAGTGAGTTAGCAGCAGGGATGGGATAAGAATTCATCCCCCACACTGCTTCCTAGCCAATGTCAAGAAACCGAAAATATCAGTTTTCTCAATAAGCTTAAACACTTCATTCAGGGGTCCAAAGGCATGACACTTGAGGAGCAGGAGAAAAATGAAGATTTACTTTCCATTCAAGGGTTAAAGAGAGATGCCCAAATATTGGATGTCATCTCACCAACAGGTCTTCAAAAGTTGTTTCTCCTTCAGGTTACACATTTTAGCAGCAAAAGGCAAATACCAAGAAATAGATTTTGGAAAAAACAACCCAAAACCAAACAAAAACCAAAACAACCAAAACTCCCTTCCTTTCCCTACCCATACTAATTCAAACTCAAACAACTTTTGAAGTTATCTTCACAGCCCTTACCTTTCTGAATTCAGTTAGGTATCTGAGAACATGCATCCTCCTCATAATATACTGTACAGTGGCTCAAAAGTTTATTGGAAGAAAGGGAATCTAAATCTTCAGATTTCTCCAAACACAGACAGGAGGCATTTATTCCTTTACTTCTTTCTCATTAAGCAACCATCCATTCATTTTATTTTGCAACACCAATCTGATATTTCCACACCAATTAAAAGAACGAACCGGGGGAGGAAAGAGGGGAACATGACCAAATTAATTATTGCAGCACTGATTTCATTGCGTTTCCTGATGCAGATAGATGTTTCATTTTTAAAACTGAATCAATTATAGAATTTCTGTTAAATATATCGAAGCATATATATTTAATCGAGCTGGGAAAGCCAAGTTTAGAAATTTTTTTCTTAAACTGCAAGCATTCCCAAAGCTTTAAACTATTAACTTGTCCAGGTTTTTGAGAAAAATCATGAATGGGTCAAGGCAGGGTATTTGGTTAACCAGCTGTGGTGTTGCAAATCTCATGTACACTCAAAGCACTTCTTACAAACAAGAACTGCAGAACTAAACTAACCTCGGTCTGCGGTCACAATCCTTTGGTAAGGATGGACACGCATATCGTGCCTTCGAACTTTAGTAGCCACCGCACCTAGTTAAATTGCAATTACCAAGACAAAGTTAGAAAACATTCACAGAAAACATTAACAGCAGGTTTATCAAAATGGATTTAAATGATCATTAACTACAAAAGTTCATTTTAAGAAAAGCAACAAGTTAAGGCACAGTAGTTTCAAATCTTAATCTTAAAAAGAAGTTTATCTGTGCAGATTAATATTGCATTTATTTTAAACATCCTGGCCTTAACCTGTTTAATCCATTCATTTACAATCCCAAAATTACAGTATTTCATGAAATCTATTAGACCCAAGCACATTTAAGCTTTACTAGTCACATATTCACTGAAGTGCCTTTCTTGCAGCAGGACTATTTTAAATAATGCCGTCTTTTAATACTGACAATTATTTGCTAATCTTAAGATCACTTCCAGTTCTACCACAAAAAATGTTTTAAAGCAATTCTTCAAGCCTACAGATTGTGATTTTAAACTTTAAGTCAATAAGTATGAACTGCAATGAATTAGGTGATTAGTAAAGCAAACACTATATAGAACACTTAGCAGTCAGTATACTACTATACACTCATAAATTACAGCTACTCTGTAATAATAGGACCTAATCCAAATTAATAGCACTATTTTATTTTAAATCTATGTGCAAAAAAGTGCAAGTAAGTCACTGACTGCTAGGCCAAGCTTTTTTCAAGGCTGCTGAAAACTAAGCATTTGTTAAAATTCAGATCTGATGAAGGATCAGTTAAGACCGTTCTTGAATTCTTAGCCCTTCGTTGGGAAAGCCATACCTGAAGATAAAAGGAAGGGAATTGAAAGTTAGTCACCAACTAAACTTTGATCTCAACACCAACATCCCCAAAAATACTGATAGGGATGCATTTCTCTGCTATTTTTAACAGAATTATTTTGAAACATCTTAAAGGTCCACCTCAGAAATGGACAAAGTACTATTAATGAGAATGAGCATATAACAAAATAGAACTCAGTGAAACCCAAATTTATTGCAATTAAGTCTATACAATTGCTCAGCTAATAGAGCAGATGTATTAAGAGTTATCGATTCTAGGCAGCTAAAGTGGGAGTGTGAGTTTTTTTTCCCACACTCTGTTTTCCTTCTTTAAATAACATTTTCTTGATGAGGTGTGTTTTGGGCAATACACCTCACACAGTTAAGCCTGAGAGTATACAACAGTTTCAGATGCCATTTCAGAAGTAATTTTAATTTTTCCCTCCTATCTCTTTATAGAAAATCCTGTGAGAAGTCCAAGTTCCCTGCACTGTAATAAACTTTACTCTGGAATGCTGTCTTTCTTTACTTGCTATTAACTGAATTCAGGAGAGGAGCTTGCCACTAACCGCTAACAGTTACTTTGATGAACTCTCTAACTGTGACTTCACCCCAGGATGTACCACAACTGGACTCACAGACTGGGGGTAGAGGAGCTAGGGAGAATATTTACATATTTGTGGGAAATTAATAAATGATAATGTAATCATATGCTTGCAGAATTTTGGCTATGGGTTAACTGACAACAACCATAAGCTGACAGATGTACTGCATACTTTTGTCCTACTATAATTTTTGTTATTGATTCACCAATGCTGCAAGACAGAAGTCTGAAATACATTTTCTTTTTTACTGTACGTAATGGGGAAACATGCACACATACAGATAACTCACCGAGTATTTGTCACGTGAAACACTGATTTTTTGCAATACTTTCAACAAAATATTGACTTTGAACCTTATTGTCCAGTGTTCATTAGAGATGTTTAGAATTTGTGTAAATCAATAACTGCCACTGAACAAACTAAGACCAAAGTCCTATAAAATCAACATTATGCAGCACCAAGGTCATATGCAATTCAGAACAAACTGGAGAGAAAAGATTATTTCGATTCTGTAGAGGGCAGGGAAGGAAGAAACTATTGGAACTGCTTGTTCCATATTGACCATTTAACTGAATTGTCACGGCTGCTTTATCATTCTTGCCTTCACACACCAAGCCAGTGGTCTGAAGTATTAGGAATGACGGACATTTCAGTGCAATGTATATAAAGGAAGCCATCAGTAAAGTTGCTAATTTTATCGTCCTTTGGTCAGAACTTGGTTTGTTTTATATTCATTCACTGAAATAATTTTCTGCTCACAATATAATTTAGAGCTTTCTGACACCGAGGAGAGATTTATCAATTGCGTACTAAATAAACAAAAACTCCAAATGAACAAAGACTTTTCCACTCCCTCCAGTTTTGCTACTAATACGATATAGCAGAATAAGAAGTCCTCTCTTCCAAAAACTGCTGGATATAAATTTATGTTAAAGAGAATACAAACTAATCTGTTATTCATGGGAGTCCAGATGACATGCAACAGACATCAACTTGTACTTGGCTTTTTTCCCCTTGCCTATGTACCTACCATCTAATATCATACCAACACGAAGACTTTATCTTTGGTAAATTTATTAAGAGCAGCTCTCCTAGAAGATTTTGATATACCTGAAATAAGTTTGCTGCTTCAGATTTTTTCCTTTGAGCTCTATGAACCTCTACCTCGCAAACACAACAGAAGCACAAGCAACACACTCTCCAGTCATCCACGTACAAAGGTCTTACCTAATACACCACTAGGTTCAATAGGGTACTCAAGGATTGATGTAGCTGGTGCCAGCGTGTAGGGGTATTCATATGGTGTGTAAATTAGACCGGCCTCGGGTCCGGGTGGAACTATTGCAGCGGTGGGATGAGGAGTTCCGTTTGGCATGACAGCGGTTTGTATTTGTCTGATCAAAGGCATTATGGTAGGGCCAGCTGGCGTAGGAGTACGCAGGGCAGCTGGTGGGAGAACAGGCGCAGGCCCAGTAATAATCCTTGGAGCCTGGGCTGTTGCTGCAAGAGAAAAGGCAAGGGCTGCTACAGTAAGCAAAGAAATTCAGAGGAAAGTATGGAGATAGCAGTACAAAACGTGGAAAGAATGGGAAAAAAGGGGAAAAGTAGGAAAGAAGAAAAATAAAAGGAAATCATTAGTACATGCGCTGATCACACAGTGCCAAAGCACACCATTCAAATGCAAACAGCTTTCCATTTTCCAGTGTGATTAAGTATGAACATGCAAAATAAAAAAGCCATTGTAAAACAGTGAGGTAGATTTCTCAAACAGGTTACACAGCACGAAAGCTCCATTTAGACCACATTTCTTCATTTATGCTATCAAGACTGCATGAGACTGAGATGCATGCAGGAAATACAAGGAAAATACTGTCACAATCAAATATAGAGTACAAAATTTAGTGCATCTATAGAGTCCACAGACACTCAGTTATGCAGAGCTGCTGTATGCGTCCAGAGTTTTTATGGGCCTTAAAATTGTATTTAAACATATACAGAATTCCCATTTCCAGGATCAGTGAAGTTGAAGATGACCTAGAAACATGAACTGGTCCTGTCCTATCCTAATATGAATAAAACAGACTCGAATTTTATTTCCATATAAAATTTCACCTAATAACATACGTCCTTTGTATTAGAATCTCACCATGCCCTTGCTTAAGTTAAAGAAAATAGGTGTTTTTTCCATTTTGGTTTGTTGGTTTGTTTTTGGTTTTTTTTTTTTTTGTTTGTTTGTTTGTTTGTTTGTTTGTGGTGGTTTTGTTTGTTTTCTGAAGTGGTGCTAGCACATTTCATTAAGTGTTATTTGAAGCCTGTTAGCACACCAGATGAACAAGAACTTAAGCACTAGCACATCTGCTGGTAACAGTCAATATTAAAGGGTTATAATTTCTGTATTTCTATGCACTACTGTTGATCTACATTCATGTAATTTACTAACAGGTGCCCTGAAAAGAGAAATGTGGCAAAGTTTTTCAGATTTGAGACTGGTGCATACTTAAAATTATTTTTATTTTTTAAACAAAAAAGCTCAGATAATTTAAAAATGGCACTCAAATATTTTTACTTCCTTTCCTAAACAGAAATAAACCAGTACAGCTTCTACATCTTTCAACTTTTCAGTAAAATCAAAACACAAAGACTGAAATTGTCCTATCAAATAATGAGTATTAGTGGGGCTTCCTCTAGTCAAAAAGTAAATAGAAAATTCCATCTTCCCACTTACACTGACACAGTAGACCAATGGGAACAGACCAGACAAAGAAATTACTCAATAAAAAAAATTCTGTGCAAAAGTTTACATCAATTTAAGCTATTCTGAAAGCTATTTTACTCATAAATTTGCAACAATTTAGAGACTACCATATATTTAAAATGGACCTAGCTTTAAATATCATAGTGTTCATTAGGGCTGAAAGATTTACCATTACCATTGTAGTGGTAAAAGCCCTTGCTTATGTCTCTTTTCAAATCAGAATAATTACACTGGTGTAAGCACTCTCAAATTGACCTAACTGCATTCCAACCTTTAAACATATTCAACATTGAAATGGGGACTGTGTGGAGAAACCAATTTGCAAATATCAGTAGGTCCTTAGTGAAAAGACTGATTTAACTGTGCTTACATTTGACATCTGTATCACAGCTACAGCAAAAATGAACTTTTGAACAGCATCAGCAACTATATATTCAGGAGGAGAAATTAGATTTTCAACCAAAGAAAATAATTTGGATCACACATAATAGGTATATACTTTCATTAGTAGGTGCGTGTAATTAATTTTCAAGTGTAAACTTGTGCATACACGCGTTTGCAAAAGCATTTTCACACAAATGTAATGGAAGTAATTGTAAAAATGGCTCATTACATCACTGATCCCTGTGAACTCAGCTGTGAAATCAGTTGATGAATTGTTGGTAAAACAACATTGGGGGTACACATGCAAGCAAGATGAAAGGAAGGAATATAATACAGAAAAATATATTCACAGTATCCTGAACCTCTGTAACATTTTAAAATTAAAACTCTAAAAATAAAACTGCAAAGGGATCTACTGTCCTTTATATGCTTTAAGGAAAAATTACTTTAAAATACAAAAATTTGGCTTAAGGGTTGAGATTTTCTATACTACATATTTGTACATATTTCAACCCATACACACTGTTAAAAAAATAATGGGGACAAGAAACAAGCTGAAACAATCCTGCAAACTGGCATAACTTCTCCCCCAAAACTCTTTAGCAACAGCTACCTACAGTTTTTGTTGGGTTCTTACTGCCTTCCATTCTCCAACATAAGTAGCCACTGTACATTTTCCAAAGGTAGCTTTAAGATTCAAAAACTGCAAACACTTCTATGGCATTGACCCTTGAGCTCATGACATGCTTACGTGATTTGATGTTGGCATCTCTGTAGGTGCCATTCAGAATTGCAAGCTCCATCAGCTGCATCTTTTTAAGGCTGTCTTCTCCTTCTGCCTGCGTATGAAAAAATGAGAAGGAAGTCAGGATTATGAAGTCACTAGCACACAAGATTTAAGTGACCTAGAAAACTGTTCAAGTTCTAACCAAGCAAAATACCTGCTTACCATTAGTCACAAAAGCAGCAAGCTTTGTCAACTTTACCTTAAAATTAAGTGGAATTTGCCTGTTGACTATATTAAGTCTTGTTGACAAATATCTTAGAAGAGTTTTGGAAAAGGTTCATAACATGAATTATAAAAATTAAGGATTAAATGTAAGTTGCATTTGGTAGAAATAATTTAAGGAATTTTTTTCTCAAATACATTTTCACATACTCCTAAAGGTATCTTTACAAAAATTGTATTATTGGGCCAGAGAAGAATATGCACTACAAATTTTAAGCACTTCAATTTATTGCAATTTGCTCCACTATAGTCGATACAGACTACTGGGGTGTGGGGCAAACAAAAAATTAAACAACAATCCTTGAGCAGCTTTCCAGACAGGATATTGACAACTGCCCTGAGGCTCATTCTGGCACACGTAGATGTATTCCAATGAGGATGTAACTACTATTTACACATCATACACTACTCTTGGTTTTGCTTCAATAAAAAACTACTTCCCTGAAGTTACCTACTCCATTGGTATCGCGCAGATTGCCTAAATATTAAGTAGTGTTCAGCAGAAAAATGCTCACTTTTTCAGTTAATAATAATAAAAACATTTCTAGCAGTATAATTTCATTTTTAAGACCAGAGATTTTCTGATCAGTCTTTCCAAGAATACTACCATTTGTTTAGTCTACACGCTACCGAGCAGAAAATGTGATTATGATATAGGAAACCCAAGAGGGATGGTCAACGTCTACTTTAATGTTATGTTACCATTCCTGTATGGAATGCCACTGCTGAAATTCCTAAGTCAGATGCACAGAAGGGCAGCTTTACTGTGAGCTGCAATGCACTTTTCCTTTGCTAAAATGGATTTCTCACATTTTTACTTATCTAATCACACAATATTTTCCAGGTATTTGGAACAGTATTTCCCAAGTTAATGAGCTTGTTATACATACTTTACTCCCAAACTATGGATTAGTGATTTACTGAAGTCCAAGACAAAAACAGCTTTCAAATTTTATTTAAGCAGATACAGTACTTATTGTGAGATATGTTCAAGGGCCACAACCCCTTGCAAATGGAACTTTTAGCAGCTGATTTTTATCAACAACTCAAAATCAACATGGTAAGATGAGTCAACAATGAATTCCTTTCAGAGGTCAGAAATTGAAAGTCTCAACTGTAATACTGAGGACTTACATAAACACCAAGATTATCACATAGTAAACGTTCAGAATATACTGGAAGTTAGACATTTTCTTTATATGTTAAATACTGTATGACAAGGCAAGCTGACACTAATACTAAAAAAGGAAATACACATTCAATTACCATCTTAACTAGAAATTAACTGTACAGTTAACTACTGTACTATCCAGAAATGTCAGACACCATCGTTCCATAGTCCCTTCGGAATATAAAATGTGCCAATTCTAGCAACCTTAACATGACACAGAACAGATTTATAATTTACATGCAAAATAATTTTATCTTCCTTTTTTTAATAAACTGTTTTTCCATTGCATCTTTGCTGGTAAAGATGCAATGGAATTACCTAGGCAATCATAACACAATAAAACCAATTCCAAATCTATTTGCCTATCCAGAGCTCACAAATTCTCATCATTCTGGATATACCTTATCAAAGTTATTTTAGCAATAAAGATTTTTTAACACATTGATTAATCTTTTCCCCTCCCCCATAAGCTGTCTTTCTCATTTTCTTTTTGTTTGCATTCATGTATTTATTTATTTGAAAGTATGTAACAAGAAAACCTCCTCACAATGTCAGCTGCATCTCCCATATAGTTCCATTAATGTTACTAAAATTGCTCGCTTCCTCCAAATAAAACCTTCAGGTGATTGATCTACGCCATTAACGACTTTCAGTAAATGCTGAATATTACACTCCACTTGCTAGGATAATTTTAGTAACCCTAATCCCAGATTTTGCACCACAGTGAATATTTCCCAATGCAACTACTTATAGGACAATAATTTTAAGATAGAAAATATTTTTACCCTTTTGACATGGTCAAAAGAAGGAGATATAAGTCCAAGTAATCATTCGTACTTTGACATTTTCCTATAGGTCACTACTGCTTTCTATCAGAAAAGATGTTGCAATTACTACACTTTATGAAGTATGTTTATGGAAGTAACAGTGGACTTAATCAAACAAAGCAGACCAAGTCCTTAAGTTTTATTTTTGAGATTTACTTCTCTAGACTATGCTCAGCAGTTGATAAACTTTTCTTCTTTTAAACAAAACCCCAAAATACAGCTTAAGATTTTCCCTTAAAAACTGTATTAATAAAAAAACCAGAGACGCAAGATGTGGACTTGCATTACGAGACATTAACACCGACTTCTGATGCTTTGATTTTTAAAGCATTTATTAGATACAAAAAACTCCCAACCCCAACAAAAAACCAATCCCACCACTCTAGAACACAGGTGTAGGGCTGACCACAAGGTCATCGTTCCGGCTCCTCCCAGAAGATGGCACTGTTTGTTGCACAATGCCATCTCTGCGGGACAGGGGGGCTCAGCACTGCCTGCACCACCCACCCACCCTACCAGTGCTGCCCAAACTCCTGCCACCCCTCGCACCCTGCACTCGGAACAGTCACTCGCCACCTCTCCTCATGGTGAAGCCACAGAAGCAGCCAGGACCCTATGGGACACACTGTCGTGTCCTTCACTCCCTGGTACCAAGCTCTCCACTTGATCATCCTCCAATAGCAAACCCCTCAAATTTCCAAGAGCTGCGTCAGAGCAAGGGGCACATGTTTTTCCCTGCCCTATCCTCTCACTTCTTTGCTGACAGATGATCAAATGAGGCACACGAGATCTATCTTAGCTCCAGGCATTCCTGCAGGCACTCTCTGTTAAAGCAAAGAGAGGTTGCATTGGGGATACAAAGGCAATCTCTAAAGGGACAGTACATTACCTGTACAATAGCTGCAACAAAGCTCAGTCATTTGTACGAAAAGGAGCTACTTTGAGCAAACATCAATAAGGTCACTTAAAACCAGATTTGCATCACTAAGTTGAAGCTCAAGTGATTGACTCAAACCTCTCATCCTCTTAAATCTCCAGTGCTTTCCTTGTATTTATCATGTACAATATAACACGCAGATTAAAAAAAAAAAAAAAAAGTCTTAAATGGTATCTGGAAACGTAATTCTTTAAATGTAAGCAACTACTTGCAAATGCTCACTGAATACAAATACGGAAAGAGATGGAGGCAGTAAATCCTAAAAAAGCCACATGTGCACAAACACCACTGGGTGCTGTTCTGTGAACACATAGCCTTAACTCCTCAGTAGCTCAACTCTACCTGGGCTAGCAATAAATAGACCTAGAGGAGACCACATGCCAGTGAGGACTATCATTTTAAGTAATTGCTTTCTAATCTTCATCAGTTTAGGATTAATAGTTGCAAGGCTCAAAACACAAGTGCCACCTACATGAAGTCTCTGGGAAACACCTTCCCATAAAAACACAATTTCAAACTAAATAGTGCTGACTACATAAATGTCCAGTAAAAACCACAACTGTCTCCCCTACCTGGGACAATACCGACACTTTCACAAAAAAGGAGTGCAGTTTATTATATAACTGCTATTAGTAAGAGCTTGTTTCACGTCATGAAACGGGGAGCTTAGATGAAACACTCCAATGAATTCTTTCCATTATCAATGTCCAGGCTATACTTCAACCTCATATATTCCAAAACCTTGAGAAAATCCTTTGTTTTTAGGCACTGAAATGCCTCTGATTCTCATGTGCATACAGTGTACCCTGAGGAGTATCACACAGTTTATCTTCTTATTTATATACAAAACATACATACCCTAGATACATTTGTTATCCAGGTGGAAGACAGACAGGCATGCAGACTCCAAAGGTAAATGCCTTCATTGTGCAATGTCAATGAAGGACTTCAGCAGATGACAAACAGTTTTCAGAGGTGAAAGGTGCACTGCTAGATTCTGTCAACTCTGAGAAGCCTGTAATAAATTACAGCAGAAAAGGAAAGAAAGATACTATTTAAAAGAAGGATTAAGTGGAAGTGTTTAGGATAGAGCAGAGATCCATAAGCTAGACCTATGGAGACAGCCAGTGGCCATGCCCTACTATACTGCTGCCAGGCCCAAAAGGAACATCATACAGCTCAGGTAATTCAGAAACAGAACAGTCCACTCCCTTGTGTCATAGCTGGGATACCTTATCCTGACAGAGCTTCTTGAGCCTTACAGTCTCATACACATAACTCCCAAAATGTTCTCGGATTTTCATTATTACCAGGGCTGGAAGGGAAGACTTTCAATGTATCTCTACAAACACAGCTGGTTTCCCCATATAATGCTCAATTTTCTTTTAAAGTAACTGCTTTGGAAAATAGAACAAATACACATTTTTTCCCTACATTCATAACAAGTAGATCCTGATATTTAGGTGATGTTAGTGACTTTCACTGACAGTCTAGCTTCCAGATGTCACACATTTTGGATGACGTTTTTGCAATCCTGTCACGTCCCTGTACTTCAGCTGAATTCTCATGAACTGAAGTGAGCCCAGCCCTAGGAAAGGCAGCAGACAGTTTTATTATTTTGCACAAAATGCAAAGAAGTCTGGCTTAGGGGACCAGTTCTTTATAAGCTGTTCCAGGGCTGTCATTTCAGGCTCAGAGCAGGAGCAGCAAGTGGGAAGAGAAAATGGTGGCAAAGTAAAGCGACATCCAGGTCAGCCAGGAACACAAAGGCCAAAAACCAGTCTCCATCTTCCCCTGCCAACTGCGGCAGGCCTGTCCCACCAGGCTAATGGAAAGAACGACCAGGGGCCTCAGCAGCTCCAAAAAGCACTCGCCTCCCAAGCACCTCCGCAATCTCTCCTGCAGAGCTGAGCTGCCTCCCTGCCTGCTCCACACCACTGCTGCCCAAACAGCAGCTCTCACCAGCACCCTCGGAGAGAACTCTGCCAACTACCTAACATTTTGTGCAAGTCCATGCACCCTTCTGTGCATTTGCTTCAAGTAGAGAGAATTCTTCTAAGAATACACTATATTTTTCAGAATGCAGGCAAAGCAATAAATAATTTTACATGCACTCCGAGCAGAAGGGCAGAGCACTTGGCAGTTATGGAAGAACACTATATTAATGAACAAGAATAAATACTTAAAACTCTTCCTCAAATAGAAAAGTAATTTAAAATTGCCACATAAAATAAACATAACTTTTCTACCACCTGGAAATACACACATTAAATATGAAGACTTTAATTATTCTTTAGACTGCCTATCTGCATAGTATAAGACATCTACTATTTACTAATTTAATAGGAATTTTGGTAAAACGCAATAGCACCACTGAAATATTTTACTGCCATTGATCTTATGCTACTTATCCAGGAGGCAGTGCAGCTCCTCAGGGGTCTGTCACCCTGCCTTCCCGCAGTCCCCAGCTGCTCTACAGCCCAACAGCTGCAGCTTGGAGGCTTGCACTGTGACACTGGCTGGACTCTCCGGGCTCTAGAATGCTTTTATCTCCCTGACAAAGAAAAATCTTCCACTGCGATTCACTTGTAGATCAGTAAGTATTCCTAACATACCATGCGCCAGTCAAACAGTCTTTACACATGAATGTCTCCATTCAGGGACAAAAACCTTCCATTCATAATTTATAAACAAAAAAACCTTACAAACATTATACTATGAATTCCTAGACATACATACTCAGGCATCAATATACTGTAAAATACACTACAAAGGCTAAAACACATTAGAATGTTTCATGCTGAAGTATATATGCTTAAAATCCATGTTTGGAAAATCTTTCTTTTCATATCAAAGTTGTTGGAAGTGATGTATCTATAGCAACAAAATCCTAGACAAGATGACAGGTAACTAGATGTAAAAGACAGAGAGCTATTTTGTAAGACTCTGAATGGGAGTACCTCAACTATTAATCAATTACCTAGTGCAACAGATTAGATTTTACTTTTGTAAAGGTTTTCAGTTCTGTAAATTACACTATTACTCAGTATTAAAGAAAACATCTCATCCTCCCTTTCCCTCAAAAAATCTGGCAGAGACCTTCAAGTTTCCCATGCCCAGGATGTAAATATTGATAGTTAGAAGTTGCTAGTAAACATGTAACAGACTTTCTCATCCTTGATTATACACTGCTGTGGGTGATGGAGCAGAAATACTACACCATAGCTTTATTTGTTCTGAGAGGAACTGGTCAAAGAAAGAGGTCTTTTCTGTCACAGTTTGGCAGCTATTCTTATATTAGAGGAAACTTTCCCAAATACTTTTGCGACAGAGACTTCCAGACCAGCCATATTTCTCAGAGTCCTGTACGTCATCATGGCACTGAACAGGTGGTAAAACTATAGCTCAGTTATTCCTCTATTTCCTTTTCAACACTGACATACACTGCTATGGCTATGAGGACAGGCAAAGATAAATTAACATCATTATTTCTTCTGGGCAACACAGTCTGCTTATCTTCTTCAAAGCCAGCTCTCAGTTCAAATGATATGCAAAGAAGACTTGTGCTGTTTCACTTGACAAATTCATTGGTCATAATGTTAAAGATACACTAGGGGGAAAAGGCAGCCTATCTTTTTACACTTCCCATCACCTTATCTGACATATCCCTGTTTAATCATGATACTTGGCTTACCAGTAATACTTTTGAGAATCCTGATGCCCTCCCCCACTTTCCATTTCTGCAGGAAGAAAATACAGATAAGGTACAGAAAATTGGCACACAGCGTGTTTTACAAGCCAGACTGGAATACAGCATCAGTGGAACTTACAAGTTTGCTTCACCATGTATATCCCCTAGATACTAGCTGGTAGCACACTGGGGTTCGGGGAACTTTGCTTGACCTTAACAGGTCAACATTTCTTTAGGACAGATGTGATGGGCTCATATTTAAATCACAGTTTTGGACTTTGAAGGGAAAAAAAAAAGGTTACCTGGATAGGTTAAATCAGACCCTCAACAATACTTAATTTCAGAATTTGTTTTTTGCTTTGCCTTTTTTTTTTCCCTTTTAATTATCATTCCTATTTTCCTTGCACATCTGCTTTAATGTTCTTAATAAAATCTGTGATAAGAATATCTCCACACCACATTGGACAGCTTCAACAATTCACAAAGTTCCGTAACAGGAATGCCTCTCTCATGACACACATATACACACTAATCCCCAGAAAGTTCTGAAGGAAAAAAAAAATTTTACAGTACATTCTAGAATGTTTTTTAAAGGCAGAATAATACTGAGATGCGTTCAGATTTATTTGCTAGCATAGACATCTACTGATATTTGTATTAAGACTCAAATGAAGTACCTACCAATCTAAAGCCATCTATGCAATCTAAAGCATTAGACCTATTTTAAGAAATGTGCAAGACCAGCTTAAAAATTTTCAGAGCTGAACACTTTACTTTCGGTATTTCTAGTTTTGGAATGCTAGACATTGAAAATTCCCCCTCTCTGGTTAGTTAAATTCTGAAAGCAGCAGTTAAACTATAAGCACACTGAATGAGATAGTACCAGGCATGCCTCTTGTACAAATTTCCCACATATGGCTCTACCAGCAACATTCTGAGTTCCATGAGCATCCTAGGAATCTGACGAGAGCAGAACGCAAACACGACCTATATTATGCAGGTCTTTATTCTGGCTGCAGCCTTTGGAACAGGCTGAACAGCGCCAGAACACTCAGACAGTGTTGACACATTCCACTTTTATCAGGACAAATTCATTAACCCATCCTGAGTTTTAAGTAAATTATAAAAACAATTTAACTAATAAATGCTATAAAATGACCTAGGATCAAGGTGATTGCTCTAACAGGTACAAATTAGAGACAGTTGTTAGATGTAGAACAATGGAATGATTAATTAAAATATTTACAGTTAAGTGTGGCCTGACCTGTAACATTTATTTTCCCTCTGTCATCCTAGGAGGTCTCTATTCAAAGTTTGAGTTTATACACTCCAAATAGCTGTAAATTCCCCTGAACTGCAAACACACCTAACTCAAATATTGGAGTGGGTGGGGACATGGGGGGCAAGATGGGACTGGAGACATGGAGAGGCCCACTTAAGGGTTTCAAAACTAGTATTTTGTTGCAAACTGAGGAGATCTCAATGCCACAGTTTTCTTTCCAGCTATGCTAATGGTTTACTACATAAACAAAGCCTTTCATTTTCAAAATGGCACTGAGATCTGACTGCATGTTTTCATATGGAAAACATGTCCAGTATGTTTTGAATCTGTTCCCACCCAGAAACTATAAAAAAAAAGAAAGCAAGAAAAATGACATTTCATATCAAATTTAGTAACCAAGAAAGAATGTGAGGAGTTTCTCTTTAGAGCAACAGAAGAAAACTAACTGCTGGTGACAGGGAGCACAAAGACTGTTGCTGTGAATTAGTACATGTCTTTCAAGTGTATCTTCTCTCAGGTGTTTCATTAAACACAGGATTCAGGGCTGCACACTACCACGTGGGAATTCAAGCTGCAGTAGTAACTTCAAAAACATTTTTATCTTCAGCATGAGATGTCCTGAAAATGTAATACTGACTAATGAAAATAAACTACTTTATTATAATATGGACTAAACCCATGAATTGTTTAGGCTTTTCCACTTTTAAAATGTTAGTATTCAGGGAGCAATGGTCTTCCAATAGCTTCTTCAACTGTCACACTTACTGCTCTAGTCATATTTTCAACAGAAATCACGACAGCTAAATGTGATACAGAAAATTATTTCTGCATTTCACCTACACGTCCTTTTGTAAAATACTCGTATTAATGGTTTTATTTTTAAAATGACTGTTTTCTGCACACACACAACCTCTAAGGTCGAGGCATGCAATGACTGTTTCATTCAGAACTTTATATAAAGCTACCGTCATGAGAAACAGAATTGTTTTAAACGTAAGATGCCCAAAAATTCAGATTTAAGTTTTACATTTTTAATCCAACTAACAAAACAGAATATTGGAAGTTTAAAAGGACATGTGCACTCAGTATATACTCGCAATAATTTTGAACAACTGCTAAAAAGTGAATGAGTACTAAAAGCTCACAATTATTTCCAACTGCTCTATACTTGTATGAGCAGCCCATAGCTGTGTTGACTCTAATACCACATGTGTGTCTCGTGCCTTTACTGGTACTCTAATACCAATGTTTAAATATTGTTTAAAAATTGAAATTAGCTCTTCCATAAACACCACAGGTGCCTCTCCAGTTCTTGAACTCTCAGAGCTGATGAAGTCCAGAAGAAGGGGGTGATGGTAATTCCAACTGGCCAGTCTCCTCTTGTATGGCTGCTAAAACCCTCTTTCACACAGCTTAAAAATACGGAGAAGTGAAAAACCTAATTGTGTGCATTCTCTTTAGGGGACAAATATGTCAATCATATGAACTTCCTGCTCGAGGCAGTGTGTTGCTAGGGAAAGAGCTTTCTCTGGTATTTACTGAGCCTTCTTTTCAGCTTTTAGAGACCGGCCAAGCCTTGTTTTCCACAGACAGGAGCGCTGCCTGGCAGGGATGGACACAAAGGGCCTTTGAGGAGCACCTCTTCCCCAGGGAGCCACACCACTGCTGGCACACCTGACCACTCACCACATTCCCTCCTCCTCCAGACACAGCCCTGACCTGTGGCTACTGCACCGGCAGGGTGGCCAGTGACCTTCCCTGTCTCAGGGAGGAAAGGCAGAGCCATTCTGGCTGCCTGAGGAGCCTGAGCTGCACACAGCAGCCACAGGTGTGTGTGCTGGGAGGCGTCCATCACTTCAGAGCATCAGGCAGCAAAGCACAGGTTTGATCACAAAGTGACACAAGGCAGCTCTCTGACTCCTGACAGCCCTGAAAATTTATTCGTGCTGTCACTCAGGAGCTAAGGAAAGGCACTCAAATTCTGCCTATCAGTTTGCATCACTATTTTGTTTTTACATAACATAAATTTAACATAAATTTAGCATTAAAAACATTTTTAAAAGCCGTTCAAGATAGTCTCAATTCGCCAAAATACTTCTGATATCTGCAAATATTTCGTGAAAATATATACGTAACAGTTTAATTTTTTAATCAATTCCTTTAATCTTAGTACTTCAGTTACAAAAGATTAGTGGATTCTTAGTAAATCATGAAAATCATGCAATATACTTCAGTTTCTTGTATCTACTCCAGAATAACAGAAGTGATGTTAATTTGACTTTTTTTTTTAAATGTAGTCACGTAATTTTCCAGTGTAATCAGCCAGAATAATTCAAACATACACAAGTCTTGTTTTAATTATTCATCATAGTTCTTGGGGGAAAAAAATGGAACCTGAAGCTGGAGTAAGTGTCAACGAAAATTAAACCAACTTCATGTTTGAAGATATTCACCTTTCGGGCTTTGGGAATTAATCATGTACCTTAAGATCAGTATTTCTCATCCAGATTCTGACAAATAAGAACCACCTATTTTTCAGAATGTATTAATATGCAGTTTCTTACAATATTCTACTTTGTATATGAGATTTTATTCTGCTAGGTTTTAAATTACAAATACTTATTACTGAAAATAGAGGACAGCAGCAGTAACGAAAAATTTAGTTTTGAAAGTATTCCTAGTGCTTTAAAAAAATACACCTTACATTCTGAAAAAAGATACCAAATTGCAATAAAAATACCTTTCTGTTATTCACCGATTTGCAAAAGAAATTTGTATTTCAGCAATCTAAGTTTATGATATAGTTAGAGAACTTTCCTATAACTTGTTAAATTAAAAAACCCAACCAAACAAAAAACCACCCTAAATCACCCCCCGCCCTCCCCACTTCCCTCCCTCCTCCACCAAATAAAACAACTGTTTTTATAAAAAGTTTTCCAGGATCTACAGTAAAACCTACACATCATTCCCCCCTTCCCAAGACTATTCAGATGCCATGCATAACAAACTCTACCAGTTTTGTATGTGGGCTATGTTTCAGAACTCTCTCATTCACAAGCAAGTATAAGTTATGACAGCTCACATATAGAAATGAGATCGTGGTATAGCAAACATCATCTTCTGTTCAAAGGTACTGGGATCACGAGGTACCTGCCTAGAGCGACTTGTCAAAATGAAGGACTGGTTAACCTATTTGTAAAATCCCCAAAGAAATTATTGACCGGAATTTTTTAATCTCTTTTTTTCCTAAAATCCAACATTACCAGAATCAACTAATTATAATTTGTTTTCTATATAATAATTTAGCCTATATGATATGACAATTAAGTTCTTTAAGTGTAATCTTCTGCCCTAGAATGAGAGAAGTATGTATCAGGCCTATCTTAAATAATTAATTTGACCATTCTTCCCTGCTGTTCTACACACTAATTTAAAAATTTGCCTCCTCAGCAGACACAGACATTAAAGTAACCATTTAGCAGGACTCACAGTATAAATTTGATCAAATTTCACTGCCAGTTAAAGGCTATACTGGGACAGAATTCAAGACCTCTGTGCTTCTCTTTGTTGCTGATCATTGCATATTTTACAGTGTTGCATCTAAACAGCTTGCTACAAACTCTGGATCATATTTTACACCAAAACTTCATTTAATAGTTTTCCTTTTTCATTTCCTAAGCAGCTGGGTACCTGAACTGTGGCTGAAACAAACTGCAGCCCCTGAGCCATCCTTGATCAATGCTGTCGTGTCATGCTGAGGAAATCATTCTTGACAGGATACTCCTGCAATACCTCTATGTAGCATCTCCCCTGTAACTTCCAACCAACCTTAAATGCCAGATGCACATTGTAGGACTTTTGTAGTGAACATGCAACACTGGTATTAAAAATATTAATCCACCCTAATAACATCAAACTGTTCTAGTGGTCACTTAATTTCTTCCTACACATTCCCTACCAGTGCCTTGCCCTTCACTCTCACTACTCTGTCCTGTATTGATATGAGATTTCCACCTGCTTTCTCAGTGACTCTTGAGTCCCGTTAAACAAGTAACACTGTCCCATTTCTAGATTTCTGACTCAGTTCTTCACATCTTTCTGTCTGAATATTGAGACACTCTTGTTCTCTAAACATTTATTAACGTTGATCCAATTTTTAGGAGAAACAAATTTAGACTTAGATGTTAAAAATATGAAGAACTGAATTGTCATTCTGAGCCTGTAGAATTATACTTTTGTATTGTAGTAGACAAGATGCACAACCATAAGCACAAGCAGCTTAAAATACATTTTCTACTACAAGAAAAATCACCTTAGTGCCTCTTAATCTCCTGAGCCTCAGAATCTCATGAATATTTCAAAATAATACCTAAATTCACACAGTCTCTGATTTTATGGACTATATTCTTATACATAGCACTTTGCAGTAAAAACCTGCCTTAATGTGAGTAAAGACTAATATGTAGGGAAAAAAATCCAGAAAAAGTGTATGTTAAGCTTTCAGTTGCATAACATGGCTGAAAAAGTAAGAAGAAAACCTAAAAAGTGATGTAAATTTTTGGACACTCAGTATAACTGAAGAATATTAATTTACTCAGCATTAATGGGAAGAGACAAATGAAGTCCTTTTCCTTAAGCCAAGGCAAATAAGGACAAAGGTTCAAAAGGTGTGAAAAGCAAGGCATATAATTCCGAAGCGATTCAAATGAACAGATAAATTAATGGAATTTCGTTTCCAGTATGTATAAAAATAAGTTGCTGTGCATCTGTGCATGATTGAGTTCAGAAAGTTAAGACTTTGAAAAACAGAGGATGGAATGGGAATCAATCAGACAGAAAACTTAGGAAGAATAATTTCAGAGGAAACAAGTTCAGACAAGTTTACCTAGCAAATACAACAGTCGATTCCAGAATGTAAAAAATTAAAATGCCATCCTTAAGACTTTTTCCCAGGCTACAAATTAGTTCAGGATGATTAAGCGGAGGTTTTACATTGCTGTCAAAGGAGTC
Organism: Buphagus erythrorhynchus; assembly: GCA_013400855.1. Lineage (NCBI taxonomy): Eukaryota > Metazoa > Chordata > Aves > Passeriformes > Sturnidae > Buphagus > Buphagus erythrorhynchus. The sequence continues at coordinate 49,527 of VZTT01019526.1, read as the reverse complement.
AAAAATTATTTTTCAAGAGGTAAAAAGCCTCTCACAACTGGTACTCCTGTGGTACTTTAACCCAATTTAGCTAGTGGTGGTCACAGTCCTACTCTTTCCTCACTGTTGCTCTCCTCTTTCACTGTACCCAGGACTGAACCATGCCAACCTGCTCATCTGGCAGCACTTGCTTATTTTAACCTGTACATTTTTCTGCCAGGTCACAAAACTGAAAGAGCTCACTGCAGACTCATCAGTAAGGGAGGAGAGAGTGATGGGAGCTGACACCTCAGTGCGCCAACTGACTCAGTTCCATGTGGAATTGGGAGTCTTAGTCTTGCTAATTCTGAAACCCAGCAGTTTAATCTTCTTTTCCAACTGGAAACCGCCACCTGACAACTAAATGTATTTTTTTTTCATATCAAAATATTCCATTTCATTTTTCTTATTCCTTATTCTCCTACAAATATTTTTTTATCGTTTTTGCCCATTTCTTTACTTACAATGATTCTCCTTTCTGTCTTTCTTGATGCCAACCTTCGAAGAAATACGATTACAGCTTCTCTTGGCCAACTATACTGATCACACTCCTTTAGGTTACCTTAAACTATGAGAAGTGTACTCCTCCATTTGCAGATCTGCTCATCAGGAGCAATAGCTACAATCTCAACCATTTACCTACTAGACATTCTTATTTTGCAGACATCTTTGAACTTCTTTAGTATTTGCACTCTCATGTTCTAAAAGCACTAATTTCGTAAAAACAATTCTTACTCCTTATACCAGCAACTTTAAATCCATAGCTGTTAAATAGTGCATCCAGTACTTAAAAAGCTCCGTGTTAAGAAACTGGAAATATTGCTTGGTTTGATAGTGTGAGGACTCTACAAAAATCGATTTCCTTATTGATAGTTTTTTCTTTTTGTGTATTATATTCTTCTATAGAACTACTCCTAGTGAGAGCTGCTGGTTTTTTTTTAGCCAGGAATTGTATGACTTAAGATTATGCATTTTGTTTTCATGTCTCTGCATGCAATGTTAATTTTAGTGTAACAGTATATAAACACTTCTGACCTGGAGTTTAGATACCTACAATACACATGGAAAGAACCTGCTCTCAAAAATTTACAAGTTAGTAAGTGAAAAAAATGCAGAAGGAAATAAATTGTTGGAATCTGAAGATCAAAGGCAAAAGTAACAGTGTCCCAGCAGAAGCAGAATTAAATGGAGACTGGATAAAAATACTTGCAAGAGAGGTTATTAGAAAAGAGGGAGTGCCCAGAGAAGAAACAGCTGCTATCCCTACTGGTCTAGCAGCATGCACATTTCTTTGATTCTCTGGATTCTTGGACCAGCAGGAGCTAAGAACCCTCAAAATACAACAAATTAAATACAGAGAAGAAGTACTTTGCATAGCTTCCCACTTCTTCTCCATTATGGTATTTCCCTTTTCTGTGTGCATATCCCTGACACTTCCTCTGTGTTCTCTGGTGCTGGGTGAGACATTCAACAAGGCGATTTATGTCTCCAAAACCCTCAGAAAATTTGAGAGTTGCTTTTCTAGAACTTAAAAAATAAAATTGGCTCACAGAAAAATCTGGTAAGTGCTTTTTTATTATATGCATCCACAAATTCATTCATAGCTGTGGCTTCATTCACCAGTGAAGCAGAAAGGAGACTTTTGCTCTTGACATGAAACAACAAGCTCTTTACAAATTCATGAAAACATACTTTAGCTGGAATCAGATTCAGATCTAAGCAGGTCCATCTCAGTTTTACCTAAAACCAGATTTTTTTCTGTATGCCATACTTTTAGAAGGTTAAACAGTAAGGTTTCTCCTACACTGCTCATGAGGTAAAGGACAGAATATCCTTCAAATGAAATATCCACCTTCTATCAGGTAACTTGCCTGATGAATATTTTCATGTGCTCTGGAGAAAAATGTTTCTGATGTGACCAATCAATAAGTTTTAGGTTATGAAAATCCTTCAATAAAAAGAACTAAGTAAAATACTAGGCAGCAATTCCCACCTTCCTCTTTAACAGGTACTGAAAACTAAATTCATACTGTGTAGCCCAGATTCAGTTATCAGTACTTTTTAAATATACCTATCTCAGCATCTGACATAGCCAAAAAAATCCCACCAGTTTAAGCTTTTCCTACACTCCCACTGCCACTTATTTTCACCTCAGTTTTGCAAGTCAAGCAGAGAGGAGAAGAGGAAGAATGAACAAGATATGATATAATCTAGGTCTCAATCAAACCCCACAACCTATGGAACTAAAATTCTAAAATGCAGGAAAAAAAAAATCCCAGAGTATGAAATCTGAAAACTGTAATACCAATATGCACCTTTTATTTTTTCAGATTTTTTTACTGCCTGATTTCTGTAAATAGCATCGATTTGCACAGGTGCTGTATGGTATTGGAACTAAGGACCTAAGTGATGCACTCAGTTCAACCCAGTATCCCAAAGAGTCCTCCACAGCATTGCCTTTTCTATATATGTATTTTTTAATGCTGATAATGTCCCCTAATCATTTAGCAACTGTCTTATAATACAGAGTGTAGAAGTTTTCATAGTTTCAGTTTCTCAAGCCACTTCACAAACACTTAGATAAAAATTTTATTTTATTGTAAATATTTATTAATATTTAATAAT
>VZTT01019526.1:6874-30378 GCA_013400855.1 Buphagus erythrorhynchus | reverse complement strand
GCTGAATGTGGCAGCTCTCAAACTGCCTGAAGATAATTCCATTTTTTATACTAATTGAACAGATGTAATAGGTAGTACCAACCCAAGTTCACCTGTAGACTAATTCATTAGTACTACACATACCTGTTTCAGCAAGGCATAATTTTGAGAAATTAGAGCCAACAGACCTTTAACTCTTGTGCAAGTAATATGTACCACCCAAATCTCTTATGCCTATGCATAATATATAAAGATGATAATGAAGTGAACAGACAAAGCATATTTCAAGTGATGTTGTATTCAGACAATAGTTAGCCCTGTGTTGTTATTTTTCATTAAAGGGGAAAAACAATTATTTCCGTAATCAGGATTACAGTGCTTCCCCAGTTGATTAAGCTACTACACGAGGCAGAGGGCTTTCAAGACAAAGAGCTGGCTGTCACTTTCACAATGAAAGAACTACTAATGCATTACATTTTTTTGAGGCTCAGAACACACCCATTCAACAGTTCCACAAAACAAGCGTAACACAAACATACACGGAGTATACACATCAGTATTTCAGACATACTCGGGGTTTGTAACCTATCATCCTGAAGCTGACCCTTCAGTCTCATCATTCAGCAATAAGGGGGATGTAGAAGAATGGACAGACACCTGACAAAATTAATTTACATGGAAGTTTGGTTTTTAAACTGTTTGCTCTGTAGCAGCTAAAGAATGAACATAAAAGTTTCAAAGTTTTGCCCATATAAAAATCCTAGCTATAAACTCAGTCCTAATGTGCTCCAGGTCTCTTTAAATAAGTGAGTAAATTCTGAAGATCTACTTTCTCTACTTGTCTTCTGCTTTCAGAAATTAACCATGTTCAATGTCAAGAGGTCTAAATCACAATTTTCGTATCTCCTGCTTAATATTCTACCATTTTTGGCAATTCAGAAATTAAGCCTCTCTTTCCCTATCTTTACTAATTTCTAAAAATGTCTTCTGAATATATCTGCTTATAGAGACAGTATGTGTCACCACAAGTTTCCTCACAGCCAATCTATCAGCATTCACTAAGTACCCAAAATCAGTAGGTCATTTTAATACCACCTACTACTTTCTTTCACAAGGTAAGTCTCAATTTTCCTTGTAATATGGAAAATCTTTCCACCACTGAAAAAGATCTAATTTATTCTTATCATTTTACAGGGGCACAAAAGTGGTGGCAAAGACAAGCACAGGATACAAATTAATGGCATGGCATGCACTATACAGCTACACTGAGTGACCTTGCTTTGAGTGAGAAAACAGAAGATCTAAGAGAAGGGCTCTCACTGGGTAATTCTGGTCTCTGAAAAAAGACTTAAGTCATCTAGCTGTGCAGAAGCCAGTTTATATTATCAGGAAATGAGAAAGATAACCATTTTCCAGTTTCACTACTTTTATTTTTCCTGAGTATACTGACAGCAAAGTTTTTTGATACTAAAGGGTTTTGTCCTCTTTGCAAAATGCTTAATGTGATGATCTAAAAAACCATGCCTTTGTTTCTTAAAGTATCAGAATCATCTCAAAGTGAAACATAAAAGCAAGTTGTACTTCCCCAACCTTAAAGTGAAGAATACTAATACTAAAGGAAAGAAAGAAAATTAGTGTTTGTAACAGTTCAGCATTGCCTTTTAAAGGTGACAACTATTTCCTGTATCTGTATCTAAAACAAGCAAAAGAACCAATGTCTCTTTAAAATACTATTGTCTTCTAAGCAATAATTCAATCTGGGATGAGACAAGTTTAAAGATCACTAGAGTATTACGAAATCGTATCTAAACTTCCTTTTAGATGCCACAGTGGAGGCTTACCTGTACACCTATAGCAAATTATTTCAAAATTTCAATTATTTCAATTTCAATTTTTGTATTTCAAAAGTACCTTCTGAAAATGGAAATCAAAGCCTTGCATACTAATACTTACTGCGGGTATCAGTAACTTTTTTACTTCTTCAACAGCCCTCTTCAGCTTTATTTCTGCTCTGTTTTGAGCATCCTCCACAGTGATAAGTACATGTAAATCTTCATTCAGGTGTTCCCAGTTGGGCTTGCCTCGATTCTGTTCTTCCTAAAAAAAATGAAAACATGAAGCTATGAAGCACTTACATTCTGTACAAAGCAATCACAAACAGCAGACAAATTCAATTCTGTGAGTAGTATGAACTTTATTTTCAGCAATGTTTCCTCATACTTTGGAGACTTTCACAGCATGTGAGGTCAGCCTTCAAAATATCATTTTTGGGATTTTGTTTGTGTTTTGGGACCTCCTACTCTGTATTACACTTTTTAAAGCCTACAATACATATGCTGTTTCTTAAGAGTCTTCAGAACACCTTCCTCAGCTGAATAAAGGAACAAGAATAAGAATACAAACACAGTATTACTTTAAGTATTATTTAGAGTCTTTGAAGAGTTAAACAGTTAAGACATACTAATGGTTAAGCAACCAATCTTTTGAAGAAAAGTGAAACGGACACCAGACACAGAAACTCCATCTGAATCACTCCGAAAGACAAGAAAGCAATTCTCCAGTGTTAGAAATCACTTTCAAATACTCATGAAAACTAGATTCAAAGAATCAAACACTACAAAAGGAACAGAAGTTGCCACTTTCAAAAAAGAGCTGCATGTACTGGATGAAGAAAAGAGAGGAGGAGATGATAAGGCTCTAATACTGAATTTACAGAAGGGCAAGATGGTCACCATTACACAGGTACTCATCACATCCATGGCATCAGTAATGCCAAAGATAAATATTAGAAATGTTTTTAGAAAGGGAAAGCATGCTAAACAAAGCATTTCAATTTTAAACAACAGAAGCCAATAAACTTCAGTAACACATTCAAGTAGCCTGTCTTCAAAAAATAAGATAATGAAACACAACAAAAATACTTCCCAACTCCTTTTTCATTAAACAGTAAGTAAAAAAAAAAAAAAAAAAAGCTAGCTAAATTTTCATGAAACCTTTAAATTTGACAATATTTAAAATATAACGTAACAAGTTAAAAAAAAAATGGGTCCTCAAAAGAAGGTTTATTACATGTTTGTATCTATAGAAAGACCTACATAAACAAACCCTACTTATTTAAAACTTTAAAAGCTAGGTATAATAGAAGAGCCTCCTACTTGTAAGATAAATCCTTGTGGCTTAACCACAATTCACACTTTGTCTTTTTTTTTTTAATTGCAAATGTGTCTTTTTCCCCAGATTTCATGAAAAATTCCTCCAGGAAATCAGATACAATGACGAAATGTTCTAAGATTTAATATCAACAACTGTTTGCAGTGTCTCGTATTCACATATACCTGAGGGAGCACTGCTCCTTAGAGTGTTTTATTTTTAATTCAGCTAAGTCTGAAATATTTTGTGGAATAGACAAGGATAAAAATAGGGGGGGCAGGAAACTGAACCATATATGAAAAACGCACGTAAAAGAATCAGTACTTTGAAACTACTTTTCACTATGTATGTAACGTGCACATATCCAGTACTGCATACTATCAGATACAGTGGTGTGTTTTGTTGTTTTTAACGTTATCTTTGTCAACATTTTTACACAAAGGTGACTGTGAAAATAGGTCTGCCAATTTCAGAAGCTGGAAACAGAGAGAAAAATAACTCTCACTAATAGAGAACGTAATGCAAAGTGCAGCTGAGTTATAACATGGTCTCTGTTGAAATGTAACCTTTGAAAGAACTGTCTATGACAAGGTATTTTCTACTTATTTATTAAATCATGATCAAAACTCCACTATTACTTTTTAAACAATTCCATTCTTTTTTTTTTTTTTTAATCCAAAGCAGGAGTGAGCTGTTTTCTTTCAAGATGGTGACAAGCTACATCAATATGAGGCAGTGTACAAAATAATACGTTACAGGTATGAAGAATCAGAGAAGGTTCCTAAACCAGCAGAGGGCAGAGGAAGAAATGTGCAACAACTTCTTCTTGCACTGACACAGTGCTGGAATGGGAAAGGTCCTAGTTACTAACACCAGATGCAAGAAACCTGCACAACTATAATATCACAGGAGGCAAAACAAATAAAAAGAATTTTACAAGGCCAAGAGGAATAAATGAGAAGGAAAGGTGTCCCCAGGTAAAGCAGCAAGTTCTGTTTCTGAAAGACAAGGAATGCCTAAAATGCAGTTTTAGCTACCATGACATTAAACACCATGCATCATGGTTATACACAGAGTAGGCAAACATAAAGGGGCTTTATGGTGTTGTATCCTTTTCTCTCGTAATGAAAATAATGTGGTGCAAAGTCTCCAAAACTTGTTTCAGATTAATGTTACATCAAGTATTGGCACTGTACTCCAAATTACTCTGTTGCAGCATGAGAATTTTTGTTCAGTTTAAAAAGAGAACAAAAAGCTGCATACAGGACAAGCAAATGATACTGAAGATTTTATCTCCCTAATTTACTTTTAGGTGGAACATGTTGTGTGTAAGGTTTACAATCACAGGTATTAGTGTGAGACCTCACAGCACAAGCAATGATACAAACTACTTACCAATAAGATAACTGAAGTAGTGTATGGCTATAATAAACTCTTCTGTGGCCATGAAGTATAGTAATAAAAGCACTGTTGTTGAGTGCTATTTATTAAGTCAAATGGTAAGACTGAAAAAAAGGCTAAGAACAATAAAATTTCACACTATGTTTAAAAACTAAAAGAGAAAAAACAGAGTTTGGAATAGGCTTCCAATTTATGTTCTGCCTCAATACACTGGGGTTATGATTACATCCAGTGCTCCCATTCCATCTGACAAGATGGTTTTCTAAGTGGGTTAACAGTTTTCTAAAAAATGTCTTTTCCTCGATTGAAAATGCTAGTTGAATATTATATCAGTATGTATATTTGATGATATATGTGTTTGGTTTTACCCAAATCGGGAAATTCAGGTCATTACTAGCTCATTCATTCCAACAAAAACTCAGATGCAAAACATAGTTACAGTCATGAAAGAGAGACAATCTGCAAACCTCTTGCACTTAACAGCTACCATTTCTTATGCCACCTCATCATCTTTTTAAATCCTAAGATTAGGACCCTGAACATCATCCCATTCAAGTCCCCTGCTCAAGGCAGGACCAACTCAAGCATGTTGCTACGGGCCAGGTTTTAAACATCTCCAAGGATAGAGACTCCATCCCCTCGTCTGGGAGACCTGTTCAGTGTTCAACCACTGTTCAGTCACAACAACAAAAAAATATCTTTTTCTTATGTTTAAACATAATTTATTTTCTTTCAGTGTGTCCATTGCCCCTTGTCCTTCAGTAGCAACTGTTGAGCCATTCAGCCTAGTTGCCAGGTCTACCTATTGAAAAAGCAGTCAGGAGTAAGAAATTGCCATGAGAATTATTTTGGGAAAGAAACATTTGCTACCACAGCAGGAAAGGCACACACACTGAAGGAAGAAACAGCACCAGGGAAATCAGAAAACCTGACTAAGACTTGGGGAAAAAGAAATTCAACTGCATATATTCAAAATTGTATTACATACACAAGAAGCAATTGACAGCGTGAAGCCTTCCTGCATCCCAGAGATTGTTTATGGAAGAATTATACAAGAAAAATGGAGACTGAAGATGTAGAAAACTACAAATGAAGTGATTTATGCCACAAGCTTGGGGAACAAAAATATTAGAAAAGCTTAATTATAACCAAACTATCTTGTCTGCTAAATTAAAGAACATTAAGGACAACATAAATGGCAGATGAAATTTCACTGTGTTCCTTGTTTGGCAGAAATTTCACTATCCTTAAATATAGCCTCATTCTTTAGACAGATTTGCTTTCATTCTCTTGCCTGCGCGTATACACTCATTAATCCTTGGTGTACCTATGCACAATAATGGACTACTCAATATTTATCTTGCTATTAGGATCAATGTATTAGGTAGTTAAAAAAAATATTGCTACAAGTCCTCAAAATTTAGCTGCACAAAAAAAAAAAATTGGTGTAGCTACAGGAATTTTCTTGGGGAAGGATTTAGGGGGAAGCAGAAAAGCAGGTAAAGGATGCAACTGACTTGAATCTATAAAATCAAACTTAAATATTAGAAAGGTTAAAACTCCTCTAGAATAGAGTACGAAGTTAAGTCTCTTCTCTGTCTAGCCAATACGTTTCAAAGAACTTCAAACCCTAATGAAAGAAGTGTCAAGGTTGACTGAAATTGTTGAAATTATTCAAATGTTGGAAAAGGAAAATATCAACAAAGAAAGCTATCAAAAAATTAATCAACAACATAAAAAAAACCCCTCAAACCTTATTTCTTCTTCTAAGACCTTTTAGTATGGCCAACTGATGAAAAATAAGTTGACAAATTAAAAACTGGTGAAGTAGGATCCAGTCACTTCCAACTGTCAGAATACCATTAAAGAAAAATGAAATAAACACTGAAAAAATACTACACTAGTATCTGTTTATATGCAGCCAGAGAAACATTAGTTAGACAATAAAGAAAGAATTAAAGAAAGAATGCAACGTGGTAAGAGTGGAAGCAAGTTTCTCACATGGCACTTTTTTCAGAAAGCTATGGGCTATTCTATAGCAATAAAAAAAAGTGCAGCTTCCAGTCTATGCAATTTTTTTCCACTCCATCTCATACAATTTCCTGTAATGTAGGCCACTAAAAAGATACAAAACCAGCTCAGTACCACCAGCAGGGATCTTCTAAAATGTAAAGTCACCAGCTCAAGCAAGTGTTGAAAATTAACCTTAGTATTCTCACTCATCTTGAAGTGATAGGCTATTAAATTCTGTTTTCACCAACCTATTAAACAAGCTGGTCTCCCTGATGAATGACAAAAACCACAGAAAAGATAGAGTAAAAGGGAAGAATGTTTTCATATGATGTCAAATTGAACACTAAAATTAAAAGCCATCAGAATAGCTTTAGTCCTTCAAACTATACAAAGGTTTAATTCAAGTACACTCTAAGAACTTTAATTAAAATTATCCTAAGATATAAAACCCAGTATAATCACTCACAGCCACTTCTCACAGTCAAATGGAGGAGGTAAGATGTGGAGAGAAGTAATTCACCTATTTAGTAAAAATCTCACAATGTTTTGTGTCTAATAAATTGTGCTGTAGGTACATTAAATTTGATGGTAGCTCTAGGTGAATATTTCTTTTCCATAATGAAAACATTCACGCATATATATCAAAGTTTCAAAAATAATTCAAAGACCAGTTTAAAAGAAGCTGTGTGAATTAAAAAAAAATAAAGCTAACATGTTGATTTTAAAGAATTTTCAAACAGAAGTTAAATTTAACCAAAAAGTCACAAATAAGGTAATTTTAAATAAATTCTAGTCCTGATCTAATTTTAGTATTTTTAAGTAAGACATGATATGTATTGTGGCCATGCAACTATATCTGAATCAGTAAGTTCAAGAGAAACATTCAACCATTGAATACAGTTTACATCTTACTTTACAACCTTTTGTTGACACAGTTGAACTGGTAAAACCAAGTCAGAGGAATCTTAGAAGAATGCACTTTGCCCTCAAGTCATATACTCCCAATCTTTCAAGAGTTGTCTTGTTTTGTTGAATAAAACAAACCTTAAGCTTTCAAAAGTTGTCTTGTGTTGTTTAATGAAACTTCTATTCTTGCAACTGTTCTGCCAGCCTGAGCTACAGAATTGTATTTTTAAGTTTTTGGCTTCTGTGCTGCAGATAGTTCAAAACAAACATCCAGAAGACAGAAGATTTCTGCAACATTGTGCAAGGAATAAACCACTCAGTCTACAAATAATTCCACATCAGTTGATCCATATTCATGAGAAGTCTGGACGTAATGAAGCAAAAATCCCTTGGATAATCTCTTACTGTTGTACTATTGCATCCTTTCCTGAGCAGTGTGACAACTTCCTAAGGTTCAGCGCCCTTGCCAGGCAGCCCTTACTGCTCCCACTGGGACTGGCCCCAGCACCACACCAGCCTTTCAGACCACATGCTGATGCAGCAGATGCCTCCCCACTTCCCCCCTCATTTTCTGCTGGACAAGGGAGTTTACAACCATAAAGGGCTACACAGAGTGCCAACACAAGGTCAGTGCTGTAGCTGGGAAAAGGAGAAGGTGAGGGACCATATTTTAACACATAATTGCCCCTTAAAAGACTGTCTCACCATGTCTCATGAAAGTATCCTAAATGAAATCCAATTATGCACATGCCAGGGACAGAACACACAGTCATCTTTGTTATATGGAATGAAGCAACCTGCTCATCTGTGCATGAAATGCTAGTATTACAGTAGCAACTGTAAACTGGGGCTTCCTCCTTCCATTTTTGTGACTGAATCTTAGGCCTTGACAGGATTGACTGGTAAAAAACAAAGAAAAAATCCTGAAAAACAACCCATTCATCCCCAAACCTGTATTTGAATGATACAGTCCTGATATTAACATTTCGACAGAAGTTGTTAATTTAGATGAGGCCTGCAAACAAAATAAGTGCTTAGGTAAGTACCAAAAATAGAGGTTTTTGTCAGACGGAACTCCAAGCCAGTCTGCAGAAAACCAGTTTAAAATGATGCACTAATTACAGTATCTGTTTGAACAACAGAAGTAATTTTATAACATGAAGCATCAGAACACACTGATTGTCCTAACCCCTGCTGATAAACTGCTTTAATTGTGCAGTTACAGTCAGGCAAATTAACACAGACTTTTGCTCCTACTGAGTTTCTAATGGCAGCAGTTCACAAGCAGAAAGCTGATAAAAAAAGTAAGGTTACAAAGACATGCTGAGGGAATAGCACCTGGTCAGGGAGAACATGGCAGCTTACTCCACATTTAGAATTTCTGATCGAAATTTTTACGTATAGAAACAAGTAATCAATTGCTTAAAGTAACAGTCACATACTTGTTGTTTTGATTGTCAAACAAGTTATGCTATTTATCGAGTCTTTAATTATAAATTATTATTGTTTACCAAGCCCCCACACCAAGACAATTTTGGATTGAAAAAGTGGGTGTATTCCACCCCACAGTTAACTAGCCAGCAGCTGTTGAACATTGTCAGAGGGCATTATCTAAAGCACCTTTTAAGAACTGTTCTAAAAAAATAAATCTGGCGACATGAAACAACCTAATGTTTAAATGACACAAGAGGATTCTGTTCTGTCCCGAAGCCTCAACACAGACTTTGTGCTCAGGAGACTTCCAACCAGGCACCGCCCAAGCTCAGCTCTGCCCTGCAGGAAGAACGGATCCTGAGCGCTCCGAGCAGGGCGCTGGATGTTTCCAAAGCCGCAGCTCTGGAGCGCAGAAGTGCGCGGAGCGGCCGCAGCCCCGGGCGCTGCGGGCACCGCGGGGTGCTCCCGGCACCGCGGGGTGCTCCCGGCACCGCGGGATGCTCCTGGCATTGCGGGGTGCTCCCGGCACCGCGGGATGCTCCCGGCATTGCGGGGTGCTCCTGGCACCGCGGGGTGCTCCTGGCATTGCGGAGTGCTCCCGGCGCCGCGGGATGCTCCTGGTACCGCGGGATGCTCCTGGTACCGCGGGATGCTCCTGGCACCGCGGGGTGCTCCTGGTACCGCGGGGTGCTCCTGGTACCGCGGGGTGCTCCTGGCACCGCGGGATGCTCCTGGCATCGCGGGGTGCTCCTGGCATTGCGGGGTGCTCCCGGCATCGCGGGATGCTCCTGGCACTGCGGGGTGCTCCTGGCATTGCGGGGTGCTCCTGGTACCGCGGGATGCTCCTGGCATCGCGGGGTGCTCCTGGCACTGCGGGGTGCTCCCGGCATCGCGGGGTGCTCCTGGCACCGCGGGATGCTCCCGGCATTGCGGAATGCTCCCGGTACCGCGGGGTGCTCCTGGCATTGCGGGGTGCTCCTGGTACCGCAGGGTGCTCCCGGCACCGCGGGATGCTCCCGGCACCGCCCGGCCAGCAGCGACACGGCCAAAAACGGGAACAGCCTGCGAAGCCGGCAACGCGGCTGCGTTCCCCAGCCACTTCTTCTTGCGCGTTTCCCCCAAGTTGTGCCCGTGTGAAAAATAAGGCTTGTGGAACAAGCTGTATTGTCGAGTGCTATCAAAGCCCAGGAGTCTGTTAAGACTGAGTATTTCACTGCTGTGGGATGGAAGTAAAAAAGTTTTGCATGCATTGGTAGCCACACGGAAATAAACCAGGATTTAGCACATGAAATGCACAGTGTAAATTCAATAACTGAATATATTCATTAGAGATGGATACAATTTCTAATATTGGTACTTAAAATTACTATGAAGTAACAAACTTCACCGAGGCAGAGCAGTGAGACTGTTCATTTCTCCGACTTCGGACTACAGGTAAGAGTTTTAACACTTTATCAGTATTCCTGGCATAGTAAACTTTATATGGATACAGTTACACTGATATCCAAGCATGGGTTTATTCCCCTACAGGAAAGGGAATAAGAAGTATGAAACATTTCACAATAGTGTGATTCCTTTTACACACTGACCACTCACTAAACAAATATCAAATTCCCTTGAAAGAAAATGAAATACCAACAAATCCTGAATGGAAGTCTTTTTGGTTCAGAGCTAGCTTTAGATGGCTTTTTGAAGGGAAGTACCTCCATATTCTGAATCACAAGATACAGAAGACATTTTTCAGTGCAGGCTTCAACCAACAAAACCTAATCTGTGAGAGTGGACACATTCCTCAGAGCATTCTCTAATCAGGAAACACAGGCAGTAAGTGTATTTTAACTCATGACTCAAGCCCATTCATCATCAGTCACTAATGAAATTAACTCCAAAATAACCCGCAAATGTTCTAAAGTCACTTCTGCATAAACCTATTTGCCTCTGAGTTTATGAGCATTATTAATCAGTATAAACCTGATTCCACTATCCAGCTTTAGATGGAGAAGGACAGCAAGTGTTCTTTTATATACCTTATTATCAAGCAGCACCTATGTACCATGCACACATAGTAAATTACTCAATTTACTTCAAACACTTCATGATTTTTATTTTAAAAATAATTAACAGGATGTTAAAATTATGTATATGTATATGTAATAGAAAACAAATCTAGAATAGATCCGTTTTTATGAACATGAAAAGGCATCTCTTGAAGCAGAACCAACATGTCACTAATAACGTATTTTACTATATAATACTATTGAATTTACTCTTTTAAGCACATTAAGATTCTTTTGTATATCTCAGTTTTTATTTAGGCAGTATTCCACCTGTATTATGTTTTAATTTACTATTTTATTTCCCTCTACCCAGGAAGAAGACTAAGACACCAAGATACTAGCCTTGCTAACACATGCCTCTATTCCACCCAGAAACTTACCAAGGTAACTAAAACTCTGCTGAAGTTCATGCTGACAGGCAAAATAGTCTTAATTAAACTGAAATCTGATGACCATTTTCCATCTGGGATTTTCAGACTAGGAGATCTGAAAGTGCTGACATCCAAAAGGACCTGATCTAATATACTCTCCAAAACTAACTCAAGGCATGGCAACTTCAAGAAATTTGCTTGAAAAAAGAAGTTGAAACCGCAAGAAAATGCAATGTAACTATCCAGTGGTTTGTACATGGTCCAGGAACTGAGCATCAAGATCCTAGTACTGCCTCAGGTAAAAAGTCACCAACATCACCAGGTGGTGTTCCAGGAGTGCCCTAATATTGGGCCATAGAAACACAGGAGGCGCTTCCCACTTTGCCCTCCTGCTGCAAATCACTGCCCAGAAGGTGAGGGGGGGAAGAAAAAAAAAAAAAAAAAAAAAAGGAGGCATCCCCAGCCCAATCGTAAAGCCATAAAGAACTTAATCATGAATTAGGTTCCTGTATTTTCACATAGGACTGGAAGTTTTTGCAGCTATTAATGATTAAGTAAAACACATAAATAGCATACTGAGGTGTATCCTTATTTATAGCTTCAAGGTAATCATCCTAGTTTTTCACTTTTCCAGTAATATGAAACTTTCACTTTAGTAAAATTAGTGAAATGAACACTAATGGTAGAAAGCATCATAGGCACCTCTGATTCAATGATTTGGGAACTTAGCAAAACACCTGAGCAGTGATTTCATATTTTGGAATACTCTACTGTTTACAGTAAAGTGCTATCACTATTCCTCAATTGTGTTTACAGGGAAAAAATTGTCAGCTCATGGGTTTCTTAGTCTTTTAGTCTACATAGGATACTACTCCCAAATATTTCTCTGAGAATTTTTTTTTTTTAAATGGTTAAGAGAAAACCAGTCAAACAAACAAAAACCAATGATCTAAAACCCCAACCCCAAAACACTGTTCTTGACTCCAATTTGGAATGCTATTTACATTTAAGCATGCTGTACTTGGAAAACTGTACTTTATGTTGCATTAGCCACTAGCACTTGGCCAAGTAATAAAGCATAAAACAAATTATACTTTTGTGTTCAATGGATGACATGATCAGCTCCTAGGCTAGTAGTGTAGTTGTATATGTTTTGCAACATCTTCTTTCCTCTTCTGAAGTACTGTCATGTAACTTTCATCAACAGTAACTGCTGCACATAATTGTGGCATCTGTCCTTACTGAATTTCAGCCATTTTTATTCCTCCGTTCCATATTTTGTTTCCTCCATATTGTTTTGACTTGATTGCTGCTTCACACAGCAAACCTGGCCAATGTATTAACATTCTCCTCACCAATAATCTGAATTCAGTGTTAAATTGATCTATTTTGCAGCTAAACTCATGCTCAAACCCCTGGGCTCCTGCTCTTTTATTACAGCTCCACATATAAGTGATGTGGAACAAACTAAGAGGGTCAAGAAGCATCAAAATAAACCCACACTTCTCTTCAGGTGCTATTCCTGCTTAATCTAAACATGAATTCCAGAAACTTTCACTCATTTACATTAAAAGCCTACAAAGTGACAAAACTACAGTAATTCATATACAAAATTGGGATATTTCAAATTTTTTTTTATAATTAGGAATAAGTGACTGGGTTTTTTTTCCCAAACTGAATTTACAGACCTCCTAAAGAAAAGGAGGGGAAAGAAATATCAAGAGGAGAAAAAAAAGTAATGTAATAGCTAAGTGACCTTTTGGAAGTATCAGAATAAACAGCTGCCGATACCTTGCATTTTAATGCCAACATATCCACACTTCTATTTCCTTTCTCTCCATTTGCCTATCATTTCCAGAGTCCCATGGCTCAGCCTTTGCTTGAAAATCTGACCACTGTGCTGTTAGCATTTCCTGAAGGAGAAGTTGCACATGCCTCTCATGTAGATAAAAAAAAATACAAGATATATCAATAGGGATTCCTCTGCATAAATCTTAGTGAAGGTCTTAAGGGAGTATATTGAAGACAATTTTGTAAAATTGCAATACATTCCCACCAACCCTTTGCTTTTTTTGTTACAAAATAACTGTAAACTTCTTTAAGAGAGAATTTTTCTTCCCCATTTTCCCAAGCTGCTAACATTTACAATAATACATCATTACTAACATTAATAATCTTTCCTGAGACTGCTTAGCACTTAGTAAGAAATGTGAAATTTCACTAACTCCAAAGCTTTGCACAAAAGTATACAAAGATGTTACTACAGAATATTTTAAATAGAAACTTACATTGAACACATTAACATAACCTCAGTGTGCCAAGAAAATAAAAAAGCACCACCTCTTAGCCCACAACGTAATAGACAAGTTTCAGATACAGCATAAAACTATGCACAGAAGCCAAATTTAAGAAAATAAAACTGAAAATTCTTCCCTATTTCCTCCCCTCCCCCCAAAAAATGAAGTAAAAAAGTAGCAAGTTTATATTTTTTACTTTTTTTATGTACAAAAATGTGACCTCGGTTTAAGAACATGAAGTTACTACTGTTTCTATAAACTCAAATGAGACGTGTAATGTAAAATAAAATTATTGTTATAGTAATATGTTGTTAGCTTTATTTTAGGACATTGTGATCTTTAGGTTTTTACTGTTTGTCAAAGCAATTTAAAAAGAGACTCATTACTCAAACCAAACATACCTAGGTAGTAGTTAAGTAACTTCAAGTAACTCAAATAACTCCCCAAGCCATAAAGAAAAATGTTTCTCTGTTTTGCTCAGAGAAATGAGGGAAAAAAAAAAAAGGAAAAAAAAAATTAAAAGAGCTGAAACAAACATTCGACACCATTTATTTTTTCAGAATGGTTCAGGAACAGGTTGGGGAAGGGAAGGATAGAGTATGTAACTAATACTTCTACCTGGGACACTCTGCCAATAGAATTTTACTTGTGGGCTACAAGAATGCAGCCAAATGCAGGAAAGAGGCCATGTGCAGGAAAGCAAAGCTGTTTTTATTGCTAGGACCAGGCTGACATGGTTGCAGTACCAGAGTTTTAGCTCAAAATCTTTATCTTGCAATTCTTGAGAATGGGTCTTTGTGATTTGGATGTGTAACTAAACAATAACCAAGTTTTGACAAGAGTAGGCAAAGTCAGACTGGAAAAAAGAGGGCAAGAAGGAGGGATGTAATCAGTGTTACAACAGCTCTTGTATATAAACTGAAGTGCTTTGCGGAGTCCTGACCTTAGCAGAAAATAGTTTATCAAGTACTTACATAATAATACCTAGTGTTTTTTTTTTATTTCCCCTTTCTTGTTTCAATTCTTGGGATGAATCTTCATTGGGGATTTCCTCAAAGATGTACTCCTGATTCCTCTAGGTGTGCCAAGGTAGCAAGAAGACTCAAGTGTCTAGGCAGCTAAATGCTACCCTGTACTTTTGGATTAAAAGTGCCTCTTATGCCAACAAGGAAGCAGAATGCTAAATATAAACCAAACTGTTCTGTAAGTGGCTGCTTCAATGAATATTGAGAACCTTAGATACAATGTCTGTGCTTATAATTAGAACACTTGCATAGTCACTTCAGAGAAAGAAACTGTCCCAAATCCCAAAACAGAACTATTCTTGAGTTTTGTTTAGAAGGTTTTCCTCCAGAGACTTCAGTTTAACACAGCTGCAGAGGTAACAGCTCACTCCCACAAGAGAAGTGGCTCCATTCCTTTCTCCTTCCCTCTTCTTTGTAGCAGCAGCAGCTCTTGCTGGGGCCTTCCCGAGCCAGTTAACACAGCAGCAAACCCTGCTATCAGATTAGGTTTTGCCTGTTTAGCAAGCTGAACTGGCTCAGTGGCACATTCCACAAGCGGCAGGCTGGGCACAAAGGAGGGCACAGGCAGATCTCCCTCCGTAGGGAGCTGCCAGCTGTTGGTCACACCTCTGGCAGGACACACAGCCACTTCCAAAAGGAGTGACGGTGGGGAGCCCCTTGCTCTGCCTGCCCAGGGGACATGCTGGCATTTGTAAGTGCCACGTACGTCAAATGTAATCTTACTGCAATGCATGAATTACTATTAAAAGTTAACTACTCTGGAAACTCAGTTTCCACACCAAGTTAGGCCTGCAAAGCAATCAGCTTCCTTCCACTTCAAATGCTACATCTCAGTTGCTTGCCCTGAGAAACTGGCATGCTATGTCCCATGTATTTAAGCAAGGGTGTGTCAAAGAAAAAAACCTCATCATTCACAGCATAGTGATTAAAACACTAAAATAGAGTTCACTTAGACATAAAAGTTTGGAATCTCCTTAAAAATGTGTAATTTCACAGGAGATATTAATGCAAATAATATAATCTAGCTTATATTTTTAAAATAAATGAAGTTTTGTTACAAAGAATACAGAAAAAACAAATTTTCCACTGAGTACAGAACTGACAATAAACACTGACTAACAAATCGAAGTTAAGCCCTTGAAAGAATCCAGAACTCCTGCCTCAAATAATCTCAGCACACAAGTCTTCCCTGTATTCAAGACTGAAAACTTGCACACAGTCTGTAATTAAAGATTTATTGTAGCAGTTGCCTCAAATCCTTGCTACAATTACATGGGATTTGACACAACCACGCTACCACCTAGATAACTCAAAGTGTGACCATTGTTCAAAACCTTCCTTACGACCAATTTCATGCAATACTCTACTGACTATAATGACTACAGAATGAGGAGCAGTCCAGCACGTGCCACATGTTCTCAAGGCTGGATTGAAACACAGAAATACCATCCTAGTTAAAGACTGTGCAGCTGAGTGTCAGCTTGGCACTGATATTAAATGGCTTTTGAGAATACTGCTGATAATATATTAGGGAAACCTTTCCTACAGAACAGAAATGATGGATGTTCAGGATCCCCCTTCACTGCTCAGACAGCATCAATCCAGTGATTAAAAAAAAAAAAAAAAACCAAACAAAAAAGCTCTACACAACCACGAAAAACAAACAAACAAAAATTAAATAAACTCATCAAACAAACACCACCACAAAAAAAAAAAAAAAAAAAAAAACCAAACAAAAAAGCTCTACACAACCACGAAAAACAAACAAACAAAAATTAAATAAACTCATCAAACAAACACCACCACAAAAAAAAAAAAAAAAAAAAAAACCCCAAAAAAAAACCCCCCCAAAAAAAAAAAAAAAAAAAAAAAGAAGAAGAAGAAAAAAAAAGCAAAAAAAAAGCCAGCACACAGCAATATGACTAACATTGCAACTCCTCATACTCTGATGGTTTTCACAGAGAGTTCCCTGGTCCTTCAATGAATCTGTCCTTAAGGTCTGGGTTTGGAAGTCTTTATTCACTTTCTACACTTAATGAGCTGAAAACCACAAAATTTTTAGTTCATTTAAAATACTGTACACTAGCATCAGCTCTTTATATAGTATCTGTGCAACATATTTAAAATAAAACTCTTGTGAAATTAATGAAATAAATAATTTCTGTAAAGGAGTAATTATGAAAATTGTGTCCACTTTTTAAATTGGAAAGCAATGTTTAATAAACCTCAGCTCATTACATGAGTACAAAAGAAAGTGAAAACTAGTAATATTTTTGATCCAAAGTCAAATATCACAATATTTACATGTCTACTGGCTTCAGGAGAGAATGTCTAGATACGCATCCTTCAAGATCCCATGTAATTAGCAGTCCTACAGCTGCTGTTTAGGAGACCTCATCATCCTTCCAAAAAGACACCTGGTTTCACGAGATCTTTTTGAATCCCACAAATTCTGGTAAAATGTACAAAAACATTCACCAAAGGAATGCAATTTTCTAAAAAACTCATTGAATAATGCATTTGCTGACATCTTCACTTGCATCATTTTGAGTAAAATTGAGTGTGCAAACTAAGATCCATAACTAACCAAATTATCACAGCTCCACTGCATGTCACCGCAATATGCAAAATTAAGGCTTATTATGAAAAATTTCAAGTTCTGATTTTTCAATGTATTCCCTCAGCTATCAAAGATATTAATGCAGAGAGAAATATCATTAATAAATACAGGACAGATTAAAAGAGGCAAACAATGTCATTAGAGTATGAAGTTACAGAAGCAAAGTAAATCCTTGATGTGCTACCCAAGTCACTATTTTAAAAAGAGCAACTTTTAAACAAATTCCAGAACACTGTCAGAAACATGCAAAAAGTTATTAAAAAAACCTAACTGCTTCTGCTCTTCAAAAGACGAGTTCCAAGCTTCTTTCATTAAAATGTCCATTATATATGTTTTTTCGGATTGCATGCTTATCTGCCCCCACAAAAAATCAAATGGAAGTTTTACAGTTTAACTTAATATACTTCTGAATTACAGAAGTTGCAGGAGGTAAGTCTGGGTAGAAAAGGTCATTATGTGGAAGCTTTTCTTACATTTTACAACGGTTTCATCCACCTTAGAAAATAAGACAGCATTGTACATGACTTGAGGACAAAAATAATTACACACTTTGCTCACATCCTCGAGAGACAGGTAGAAGAAAGGTCAATTTCTTCATTCTAAACATTTCCTCTTCTTCAGAAAAGCTCAAGCATTACAGCTTTTTTCAAAATGCATTTTCAAGAGATGACAAGGATTTACTGCCATCTGACAGGTCCTGAACTCTCATCTCCTTTTTCCCCATCCTCTCCCTTCTCAAACTGGCACAGGTATTAATTTGGATCCATACATCTTATTAACTAGCAATATTTTTTTTTATGCCCACTGAACTACTCTCTCACATCAGCTGGCCAAAGTCTAGCTTCTTTGCTGTTCCCTCTATAACCCTCTAACATGGACTAGAACATTTGTTCCCACCTCCCAAAACAGAAGTTAAGCAAAACTTTCCCAAACGTGTAATCCTGTACTCTTATGCAACAATGCAAACTGTCTGGTTTTATTCACAATAAGGAATAGGAAGGTCCAAAAAAACATCAGCAGAACAGCTGGATAGTACAGTTCTTTCCTGTACCTCTAACACAGCCTTCAAGATGATGTGATGCCATCAGGAAAAACCCAGTGTGAGCTTCCAGGAATGTCCCCAGCAGAGAAATAGTTACAGGTTTCATACCAGTACATAAGAGGTTGCTCAACTGTCCACAGTGAAAACACCAAAGAGCTGATTTGAACACCAGCAGCTGGAGGTAAGAAACAATCAATACTCTTCTTATTTTTCTAAGAAGAAAATCACTTACGACCCACCCAACAAATTTTCATTTTGTAGATCAGTTCAAAAGGAAAAACTTCAACAACTGCCATCACAAAACCCTTTCTAATATTAGAGCTACATATTTTTACACTAATTAGGTATTGCAACAGTGTGTAACTAATGTGAAACCTGTCAATAATCAATAAAAGCTTAAATATATTCTTCCTCACATAGAATCATACCAAAGCAAATTTAGGAAAGGGGGAGAGGCTGAGGTTCTTTTTCAACCAGAGTCTCCTCAAATAGCAGGTGATTTGGAAAAACTCACTGGAATGTTTACAAGAAGTAAAACATTTACTTGCCTCTACCTCCAAAATTGCTGCATCATGGCTGTCTCTGCTCTTAAAGGAGACCTGAAAAGCAAAAAAAAATTGGGCTTGTGCCCTATTTTGCTTCTTTAAGATGTTTGAGAGGCATGAAGAGTCGGAATTAGGGCTTTTTTTTACCCTGTGATGGACATAAATTACTTCTTGTTTACACTTGAGACTGAAATTTCAAGAAGCCATAATATAAGACAACCTAGTAAAGTAAAAACAGTGCAAGAATTAACAGAAGCTAAGTCACAAAAGAAAGAACAAACTTCTTTTTTTTTCCCCTCACCCTTACTTCAAGTTCTCCTCCATTTGAGTGATGAGTAACACAAAATCCTTTTCCAGAGTTAAACGTTCTTGCACAACCACTATTAGTGATTTGCACACAAGTTTGTTTTAACATTGTACATGCTAAAGAAAAAAAAATTGGGAAAAAATCCCAGAAATTTGACTGAGGTTGTATTTTAAAATTTTAAGATAAAAAAAAACTGGGGAAAACTCAAGTCCTTTTCAGGGATTCTTTATGGTTCAAAATAAGAAAGTAAATTTAAAAAAATAATTGTTAGAAGTTCTCTGCAAATGGAAAAAAGTGAAAAACCCATGAACTGACTAGCTATAAAAGGGAGACAAACATGACTTTCTCTTCCACTACTAATATAGCCTGTAAGACATTTCCTGTGTATGCTTGTAGTGACACAGTTAACAGAAAAGGTGATGCAATGTATTTTCTAAAAATTAGAATATTTCATCTTATAGTACTAGTAAAATAAAATTAAAATTTATACTAGATGCAAATGAGCAAGGAGTAGAGTTTATTTTAACTAATGCCCATTACTGCTGGGGCAACTAGAATAGCTCATTAGTATTAAATGAGATGGGATGGCACCATGTATTTTCCATTCCAAAAAATTGTTCAAAGCCCCATCCTATTCCTTCCAGCCACACTTCAACTATGTAATTACCATATATGAAAAAGTCTAATTTTTTTTTTAAAGGGAAATTTAAAATGCTGCTTTTATGAAAAACATGCAATCATCAAGAAAAATAAAAGCACGATGCCTAAAAATAAGAAAAATATATCTAAAGTACATCCTTAGAAAACTTGTAAGACAACAAATTCTCATAAATTATGTACACTGAAAAACTACACTCAACCAGTACAGGGTTGTAGTCAATATTTTAAGCCAAATCAGTGAACTGGCTGAAGGTCCTTACCATTACACACATGGAATATGATCTTCCTGAAATGCTAAACCAACATTAGACAGGTCAAAGACCTGAGCATCTTTACCACAGGTCTGTTACCCAACTCAGCTCTCTATTATCAACAATTATAATGTTACTTCTCCAGTTGCAACACACAACAAGCACCAATTCAAACAATACTGGCACTTAACTAAATGCCCCAGTGGCTTAATTCAAAAGGGGTTATTCCGGTTTGTGGGTTTTGAGACGGTTTGTGTTTCGGGTTTTTTTTGTATATTTTTGCTTTTGTGGTTTTTTGGTTGGTGGAGGGGGCATGTTTGGTAGGGGTTTCTTTCCCCCTCCACCCCCATATACATTATAAATAGAGAGTGGAACTAAAAAAAACCAGGAAAAAGCAACGAATTATATGTTTCTGTAAAATATTGGGGAAAAGTTTTTAAAAATGAACCACAATTAAGAAAATTATGTTTAGTTTAGAAGTGACTTAGAGGCATATAAAGAATCATATTTCAAGATCACACAAAAAACTGTTTCAAAGTTATGAAGGAAAAAAAATCACTAAATTAGAGGTTTTTTCTCCTTTCTGTTGAAGAAGAATTATTTTCAACAGAAACTTCTTACTTTTCTGGGTGAAATATACAGTTACATAACAAGATAGAAGTTGAAGTGCAAAAATTTTAATGCAGACACTCGCATATCTCATATCATGAAATGTGAAGGTGAGGTTTAACTTTGCAGGTTGAGTCTATTTAACAACCAGCTGTCACTGAAAATAGCAGCCCTGACTGCTACTTCCACTGAGCTGCCCCTACTGCTTAGACAATTGTGCAGGGCCCAATTTCGGAAACTCACAAACTCAATTGACTCCTGAGGATGCACATGAAGCAGTGGGAACAGATGTCCCAAGGCCTTGCATGGGAACTGACCATCAGATCAATCCAAACATAGTGCCACACCACTCACAGAAACACTTCAATAATTTGCAATAGAGAGAAGATTTTGTCCTCTGAGGACTACTAATATGATTAGAGCTCAGGCATTACTCTGCTTAAGAGTGTGTGAGCCTCTTCAATCCTGCATAATTTGACACAAATTTAAGTAAAGACACTTCAAATTAAATTCTAATCTAAGATATCTGTGGTTACTTCAATATCCATTATATCACCTTCTTAAGGAAAAGTGTATTTATATAGTGTAGAATTCACTTTAAGATTACCAAACATATGAATGATACAAATATATTTTTTTTTAATTAAAGGGTTTTTAATACCCTTTCTACTATGCAACACATAATACATATGCAATTATTTCTCTTGATACCTTTTCTGCCTATGCAATTACTTCAAATAAAGTATTAAATCCCATTTAAATGTTATGGAACAGAACTGACTTTGGGAAAAAAAAAATCTAAGTAATCAAGTCAAAGCAAGTAAAAATCAAAGTACCTCAACTATCAATTTCAACGCTATTCTCCACAGGAATTTGAAAGAAATTAATCTTCTGCTGTAATTTACAAACAATGCTTAGACCCTGTACTCAAACTTCTTGCTGCAAAACCATATGGCCTCACAGGGAAAGACACCTTCACAAAAAAGTGCTTGCCTAAGTCAGAAAAATCATCAGAGAAAGTTGTTGATAGGATTTTTTCCCCTCTGTTAGTGAAGCACATTTTAATTATTCAACAAATTACTCTAATACTCAACAAAAGTAAAACTGAAGTTTGCAATGCAAGTCATGCTCAGCTAAGCATACACAGTATAACTTCCATGTCCTCCCTGTTCTGCCCCCAGCCCTTAACCTGCAGGCAGAGTTAATATGATTTATTCCACTTTTATAGGATGTCACATTCTTGTGATGGAGACAAAAAGGTGGAAATCATCTGCACTAAAACTTTATTGACTTAGTACGTAACATACAACTATTTAGCACACCAACACTCAAGCTTCACAATGCAAGTAGGCATACATTGCAGTTGCAGTGTATGCAAAGTAAAAAGCAGGCACAGCTGATCATCTATAAAAAAGTTAAAGGAGACCAACAGCATGAAATATACAGACAAATCAATGGATGAAGAAAGAACTTCAAAAAAGCATGAGGTGTCTCAAAGCAAGACGGGATGTTTTTATTTGGGCACTTAAACACATATAAACGGTTTTAATAGCTTGCTCTAACATGATACGACATGCAGGATAACATACCTATTAAGAGTTTTAAAACACTTCCCCATTTTAGGCTGGAGATATTACTTCATTACTCTGAAGATACCAACAAATAATCTCTTAAATCTGACGATGAAACAGTACACAAAAATGCCACAAATATTCAAAAACACAGGAATACAACAGTTTTTCCAGTATTCCTATACAAGAAAAGGCACTAAGAAAATAAAGAATTACACTAAAAGTTTGCAGTATACATGTTCACCAAGAATCCAAAGCGCAGCTAAATTACCTCTGAATAAGCACGTAACACCTAAAACTCCAGGTACAGAAATTATTAGTACAAAGCTCCACACTGAGCTTTTCACTTTGTATGTTTCTAATGTTTCCCTTACATATGGGAATAAACTTGGGGGTTTTTTGTGGTATGTCACCAAGCACACACAGTCCCAGGACACTGCATTCTGCAGGTTCTGTGTGTCCCCATGTTCACTCCATCCTCCAAGCAATTACGTGGCTCTTAACACTATTAACCGCTGTAAATGATGGTATGAAGAGCTGAGTGAACCGATTAGAATTAAAATATCTAGTTTGATATATACGAAAAATCTCAGCTGCAGAAAGCAAGAAACTGTTTATCAGCTCAGAAAATGTACTTGCAAAAATCACAGATAAATAAACATGAGGAAAAAAACCTTTTGTGACTATTGTCACAATTTTGTGGAGACTTAACACCTTGTTCTCAGTTTCCTCCTGATCCCTCAGGCCTAATTTTGTTCATCTCAAACTTGCTGCATTTCCTGTTGGTTGCATTGTCTCACTTCCTTTTTAATAACCTCCTTGCAGAATCTCAAATTGGTCGCACAGGTGAGCATACTTTACTTCTTTCGTTGAAACAAGCAAAAAAAATCTCCAAAAACCCTGCCTATTTAAAGTAAGTTTAGTTTTTCAGTTTTTCTAATGTAAGGCCAGTGTAGGGAAAGATGAAATAGGAAAAGCTTACAGATACGATTGCTTAGCAAGAGATTCTGAAAATATAAAATCTGTGACTGATATAGAGATGGTAGCTAGTTTTGAAATGTAAAGCATGGCCAAGCAGGAAGACAACGATTAGCTGAAGGTGGGTTGAGCAATAGCTAACAAAAGGACACCCGAGAGCCCAAGGGGTGGAGCCCACCAAGGTATCAGGGAAAAGGTAGACTAGGGGGTAGCTTTTAAGATTTAGAAAGTAGATTATATGGTAATATAGTAGTTTCTATAGGTTGTATGTAAATGTAGTAAGACAAT
>VZTT01019510.1:6068-21413 GCA_013400855.1 Buphagus erythrorhynchus | reverse complement strand
ATTGTTACTAATTAGGGATATACTAACTATTGTTCTATAATTTCTAGAAGGTTATTATTTTTCCTGGTCATCAGGTCTTTGGGCCAGTTGTTGTTATTATTCACTGTATGAATGGTTTCTGGATCATTAACCACTCTGCAGTCTTTTCAAACTCCCACCATCTCATTTAGTTTGTGAGTTTATTCCAGAATCTTCTGTTTATTTTATTGGTTGGGTTAGTCTAGGCAAGAGAAAGCTAATTGAGAGCTAATTGCAGTCTTCCAGTGCCTAAAGGGGTGTTGTGGAGGAGACAGAGCCAGACACTTTTCAGTGGTGCACAACAGAAAGTGAAAAGGCAGCAGTCACAATTTGCAATCAAGAAAATTTCAGCTGGAGAGTGGAAAAATAGTTATCCATGTTTGGGGCAGGGAACTGAATGAGGTGATCTCCAGAGGTCTCTTCCAAAGTAAATTATTCTGTGATTCTATGAAATTAGATGGATGAGCCTATTATTTTCTATTTCTGCATTACCTTTCTTTTGAAAATGTCATAACATACTGCTGCTTAATTAATAAGACTTCCCTGTACTTCTAAAACAGGTGTTTTACTGGTAAAGAAAGTAAGGCAGAAATAATGGTAGCACTTTAAAGGTGTTAACAGACTTAATTCATTCTATTACAGTCTTAAAAGTCCTTTAACTTAAAATCACATCTTTGCCATGTGCAGTATTTATGCCTACATGTGTATTTTTCAGGACATACTTGATATTTCTCTCTAGCCATAGGTAAATTTACAGCTTCATTCATAAGATGTCTGGGATTTATGTTCATGTTCAGTTTACCATAACTAAATGATAAATGTAAAAACACCTCCAGCTTTAGATCCTCCAGTCAACACACTAAAACCTCTCTAAACTTCTGTCAGTTTAATTCTTCTTGAAGGCTTTGATATTCATGTAGCTTACTGAGGAATATCCCTTTTTCATGTAGGAAAGCCAGAAATGCTAAAAATTAGTATGATTAGTCTATTGACAATGCACGAAGTGCTTTGGGCCTCTAGAATTGCATGTGATTCAATTGACTAGAAGACTTTTAACAGTACTTGTCATGTAGAATCAGGTTCTAAAAGTGACTAAAGTGGACAGTCTCATCTGTTTTCTCTTTAACTTAAAAAAACTAATGAGGAAAAAAGTATCTAATACCTCACAAATCTCCTGCTAAGCTATTGAATACCAGAACCTAGAGGCAATATATGGAATAGTAATAAATTTATCTGGCAACTATTTTGGTAACGATCAACTGGAACATCTTTCCAGCTTCTCAGTATATTTCTTAAGATGTGGTGAGGAAACAGGACATTGTATTCTACATATGGCCTTACCATTTCTTATCAAAGGACAATACTTTTCCTTTACTTGCTGGCCACATTCTTTTTAACACAGCCCAGGATGCAATTTTGCTTTCCTTGTGACAGAAGCACTACTAGCTGTTCTGCAGTGTGGCCATCACCACAACCCTCAGGG
This sequence comes from Buphagus erythrorhynchus, assembly GCA_013400855.1. NCBI lineage: Eukaryota > Metazoa > Chordata > Aves > Passeriformes > Sturnidae > Buphagus > Buphagus erythrorhynchus. Next base: position 19,912 of record VZTT01019510.1, on the reverse strand, counting down.
GAGCAGGACTGTTACTCAGCCAGTCACTTCCCAACCTCTACTTTTCTATCCCAGCTGCAGGGCCTTGCACTTGTGGTTGAATGCCACAATGTTTCTTTACATTTCTATAGATTCCTTGAAATTTAAGCTCTAGTTTACATTTACTCATCATTCTTAATGTTGGGCTTTGCCTTTCATGTTTTGGGGGGATGTAAAATTGAAATATAAAATCCACATGTTCTGGGAAAGTAAATGGTGACTTAAGTGTTGCAGCAAAATATCTTCTCCAAGGTCTGGTGTGGGTGTGCACGCATGTTAATGCACCAATAATATCAGAAAGGCATATGTCATTTTACAGTTAAAGAAACAAAAGATTGATTATTTGAAACCCGCATTTCTTCATGTGTTTGTTTGCTGTTTTACTGAGTGCTTAAAATATATCTTTATGTTCTTTCCTCCTATTAACATTCGGTTTATTTTGGTAATTTAAAACGGTCAATGTGGAGATGAGTTTCAAGCAGAAACTATAGAAATTACACAACTGTAGAAATGTCTGGAAGGCCTTAAAGATGTGGTATTAGACAAACAGTTAACATCTAACATTAGAGATTAAAAGATCCTTCCAGGCCCTTGCATCTGCCTGTACTCCTTTGACTGCAGTTTTTTTCTCTTCTAAGGCAAGACCAGAGTAAGGAATATAAATCCAAATGCCCTTTAAGAAGGACTCCTGAGCATAGTTATTAAAGCTGGTAACATTTTGGCTCCTTTTACTTGTGTGTAGTTTTATTTGCAAGAATAACTAGTGCTTTTAAAAACAGACTGCTCAAATGGAGTTACTGGTCTAGAAAAACTAGGATAAAATAATGGTGGTAGTCAGGATTTTTGAGTCTATGTTCTGATGATACCACTGGATTTGTGGGAAAATTTCTGTGTTTGGATATTGTTCTGTTCTTCCATTCCCAAGAATGGTGACCAACAGCATATCCTTATTAATGCTGAAACAGTCATAGTTTTAGATTATATGTTCTGTCTCTGCCAATTAACGTTCTTCATGCTAGTATGATGACACATAAATATTAAATTTTCATTTGCTTTTTCAACAAACTAGGAAATGCCATACATCCCAATCAACAAAAACTATCCTTTGATTCATTATTATGCTCTTTTACTACAGAACCATATATTTTTCCTTAGGATCTGATTTCATCTAATATGCAGGATGGATAGTTCACTTGAAATAGAACTACATGAATACTTGCTTTGGCATCAGAACCATATTAAAGAAGTTCCAGCTGTTTGTTTATGTCCTGTGCCACAGTTCAATGTTTCCTCAGTTGTACTTGGGTTTTATTTTATTAATCAGGTCACTATAATGGTATATCTTAAAACCAGTAAAAAATGCATTTGTGGTGGTTTTGGTTTTGTTTTGGTTTGGTGGGGTTTTTCTCCTCTTAGTTTTATGTATATTTAGGTCATCACAATAACCTGACAGCAGCCACAGAGATGTTTGTACTGGTACAATTGAAAGGAGTTGTGAGCCCTGGCAGTAGATGAGGAAGCAGAGGGAAGGAGGAAAGAAAGATATCTTAAATCCATTTTATACATGTCAACAATTTTAAAAGATAAAATATCTAATCAGTGGTCTCTAGGAACATTGCATGAAGAGGTATTTTGATTTATATCTTTATAATCTGTGCTTTTTTATAGTGGCCACATGTTAGATCACATCACAAAGGTTCATCAGTTTAATTTTACAGAGTTCATGCTATTAAACCTGTCTTGCAGATAAAGAGAAAGGTCACAGAGGGAGACTTTGTATTAGGTTTCTAACTGTAACCTGACCATGATAATTTTTTAAATAATTTAGTGATTAATTAGAAGCTGGTAATTTTATTCTAATGCCTGACTGTTCACATTACTTAATTTTTAGTTTTCCTGTTCAGCTCCTGCTGACTTATACAATTTTTATGAGGGCTCTAACTGAAAGACTTTAGAAACTTTCTTCAGATCTTTAAATTAAATCCTTTAAAATTGCCTAGAATCAAAGTATACTATTTCAGTAAAATGAAACAAATATTTCAGTTAAAAATATAAAAAATGTAGTTTCCTGACAGAAATCAAACCAAACAAAATTCTCTTTATTCTTCTACTAGGCTATTCTACAAATCAAATCCATGTCTCTGAAGTATGGTTCCTGGAAAACAAGAAGTAGTCAAAAAAATTAAAGTACTCTATGGCCTTAGAAGTTAAGTTTTTTTCAAGAGGCAGAAAGGGAGCATCCAGAGCCCTTCAATGCATCTTTCAGTTATTCTTTCGTTTCCTGAAGTTCTTCTTTCTTAGCAAGAACACATTTTTCAGCTGCTTTAGCCAAAGAATCAAAGGTCTTGTAGACACCAAACTGCTAATAAATTTACACCATGTGTCTTCTCTAATAGGACCTTTCTATAGAATGTGTAAATCATCCCTGTTGAGAGGCAGAAGGTTGATTCTATAGATAAAAACTTTGACATTTATATAAAAAATGAAAAGATCACATTTTAGATTGTGTAGCAAATGTAACAAGTACTCAGTGATGCAACTTCAGAACTGTCCTGTAATTTTTGACTACAGTATTTATCTGCCTCCCTGTATTTTTGCAATCCTAAAGATAAATACATAATATTTTCCATCCCACTCTGTGCAGTGCAGAAACAAATTGAAAGTCCTCTAGAATGAAAGTTAGACAAGTTTCTTTTTAATGCCATATTTAACTGTTTGTAACTTCATTCTAGTGTCCTTAATTTTATAGATAAGTTTTGAAGAAAAAATAATATTTCTGCAGAGATGAATACACGGTTATCTTATTTAAGGAAAAAAAAAACCAAAAACCTCCTACCTCTTAATAAGAAAAAAATCAAAACCCGAAATTGAATGTTTCCATCTCTATTAAAAGACTATTTTTTATATCTTAAACTTTTCATAGAGCTGTGAAACCGTATGCATCAATATGTATTGAATAAAATACCTTTCAGTATGCAGCTATTATTCATGCCTTTTACTATTTTGAAGCCTAATCTTATTGTGATGATAACAGTAGGAATGTTTTGCTTTTTTATTTCAGTAGAGTCAAAACCCAGTACATCTGTTTAGTTATTCTCAATTGCTTGCATTTTAGTAGGAAATGGAAATATGTTATGTACATTATTTCTGTCTTGAATCATGCTGGAGGTGGCCAACTTAAAATCAAGTACTCTGCTCTAACTAGAACTCTGTGTGACACCGATCTAAGATTAATCCTTATTCCTTGTATACACAGATCAGTGAAGTGCACTGCTATATGGAGACCCCAAGGAAAATGAGCTAGTAAAATTCTGATATTAGTGTATAACAAAAAATAACATTGGTATTAAAAGTCTCATTTTTATGGAATACAGAGCACAAAGTAAACAGTACAGTATTGTGCTTATGCAACCAGAGGGCTACTCAAAAATATGGGTCATAAATATAATCCCATGAAATCTGTGGTTTGAGGGAACAGTTTGTCTGGAATCATTGCAGCTGAGAAGAGATTCAAATAATTAAGCATCCATATAAATATTTATGAAAATGTATCTATTTATATAAATATATGTTTTTTATACAAATATATAAATATAAATTTAGTAAAATATAGACAATTATATAAAAATACATATTTTATAGCTAGCTCAGAGTATCATCTCTATTCTGTTTTTCAGACTAATATAAGAAATATTACAGAATAATGAAGTGAATTTATCTAAATTTCATTTTACCTTAGTCTTTGTTAATAAACTTTATAGAAAAGCTTTTAGTAGCAACTGAAACATTAAATTGCACAAATGTTCAGTTGCCACACAGTGGTGGGGAAAAAAAAGCTGTAAAGCTGAATCTATTATACACGTAAAGAAAAAATATGTTGAGACAGTAGAAACCTTCTTAGCAAGCTGACATCCATTGCAGCAGAATTTCAAAATTTGGTGAGAAAGGGGTTGGTTGTATAACTTATAACAAGTATCTCATTTCTCTGAGGAAAGTTAAGCATAGGGCATATACAGGAAGAATCCTTTAACTTCACAGAAAGAGGCAAAATTTTAAGATGCTCTTTTCCAAAGCATTCACAAACAGTGCCAAGAGTTTTTGTTTAATCGTTACTGTTTGAATGGAATATGCAAATTCCACCCTACACGCTTTTAATGTAGATTGCATGGGAGAGGTGCAATTATTCATTCTTCATATTTTGATGGCTTTTGATACAGAAAATGATTAAAATATTTTGGTGGAATATTGTAGTGAAAAATCTATATGGAACAGGTTATAATAAAATGATCATTCATCAATACTTTATATCTAATTCCATATTGCTATAATTTAACAATTTATGTATTATGCAATGAACTAAAAGATTTTCTTCCACTTACCACCTTTTTAGTTTTAGTGGAATATGTTCTTAAATGTACTATTATAAAGAATTTAAAGGGTTTTTTTCTCTAGTGATTTGACAAGACATCAGTCAAATACGGACGGTACAGTCCTAAAATCTAAATTAAATAGTGATGAGTGACATAAGTCTCATTGAAATGAGAACAATCTTTCACCTATTTCCTTTACAAAAAAAGTTACTGAAGAGACATGCTGTAGAAGTATCAGAAACTCTGATTTCAGTGCATAGCTCTGCGCTGAAAGTAGTTGTTTCCCCAGAAATAGAGCAAGTGTTAACCCTCCCACCCCCACATTTAGCAAGGTTTCTCTATCAATGAAGATCAATCTACAAAATTATTTGTCATCTAGTAATATCCCATTTATTAGTTACAGTAAATCCTGAGCTTTCTAATTTTTTTTTATGACGGTGTTAGACTGATTAAGGAGAAAAGCTGTTATGTTAATTACAAGAATTAACAATTGCTGACTGAAGACTGTAAGTGTGAAACACATGGACTTGCCATTTCTCCTAGAGACCTATATATAATAAATATTGTCTTTATCTGTCATTCAAATTAAGTTTAATATTGTGAAATTAGTTTTATGATCATTTGAAAGGACTTTTGTCTTAAATCTTTAGTTACTCTATAGCTTATTATTATGATTAATATTTCTTACTAAAAGTGCTAGTTGAATAAAATATTTGCATGAATAAAATACCATTGCATAGTTGCTCTATTAAATTGAAGGCTTTGGAAACAAGAAATTGTAGCAAGAAAAACTAGTGTAACATATTGCATAAGAGGATTATAATTTCAAAATTAAATACTAAGAAAACTGCAGTCCTGTATGCTATCCCATGCTCTATTTACATGTTATTATTTCTTCAATGAACAAAAATTCAAAATCAAAAACAAAGACCAAAACCCTAAACAAAACTAATTCTTAATCATTATACAAGTCCTAGTTTGGGGATCCTACAAGTCAGAATTTCATTCCAGGCAAGAGGTATGTGGCAACTTAAGTAATAATTCTTTTTCTTCAACACTTTGTGTGCCTCTGAGACTACATCTTACCGAAGTATTGCTAAATATGTTAGAAGGTTAACTAGATCATCGTGCCAGGGCTGCGGTCGTCAGAATTGCTGTTTCCCCAGCTAACTGTGCCTGTGTTTCGGCAGCGGGCAGAGCCCTGGCTGTGACACCCGCGCTGCTCGGGATGCGCTCCCCGGGCTGGGCTGGGCTGGGCGGGGCGGCCGCGCTGGCACCGTCCGGGGCTCGCTGGGAATGCGGGGCTGGACCAGCCATTTACGGGAACGCCGGGAAAAAGACCCCGTCTTTGAGTTCCAGAATAGGCGAGACCTGGGTCCTGCTCTGGGGAAAGTGCTCCCGGAGTGCAGTGTGAGGAGAGGTCTATTTGCCTGGCGTTACTGCCTGCCCCTTTGTTCCCTGTGTCCTTGGCAAGGGCTGAAAGAGCTGGGTCTGTAATACTTGGGCCCTGCTGTGCCACTTAAAGAAATAATAAGCCATTGTCTTCATTAAGCAAGCCTTGTTTTAGCAAACAGAATTCAAATACTAAAAAGGGAACATTTTTAAGGGGGGAGAATCAGAGACAGGGATGCTTTACAAAATTCCCTAGAGAAGCTGCTTTGTTTCCACTATTTTATTGCTACTCGCTGAGAAGATTCATATTCAAATAGGTTGGGGTTGTGAATCGGTCGTTTGCACATTCTCATGCACCCAGGAAGGCTATGATTATGGCTAATTACAATGACGAATGGAATCCTAACAAGAGTGCTCAATCAGATTGCTGTTCATGCATGAAGCAGGCAGACCAGCCAATGGAGGTGTGATTTTGGTAATTACAAACAATGGGGGCTAAGTTGAAAAAACCTCCGTAAATCTGCTCGAGACAAAATAAGGTCTAATTAATCACTTTAAGTTTTGAATTCTCCAGATGATCTGTATGCTCAGTTCTCTTTAGCATTCTTTTAATAGACTTAGTCTAAAGAGTAAGAATGCATCCCCATTCGCTCATATTTTTCCTGGATAAAATGCAACTGTTTCAAAATATTCTGACTTTCCTGTTGTGATGATTGTGTTGCAACCTGTTTTTCAGGCAAGTAGATGGAGTGTTAGAAAAATAAACATACTGTTGTTTGCCTTGCTAGCAATGCCATTATCTATGTTGAGAAAAGCAGTGAAGTTTCTTTAAGTTGTCTTATTACGGACCTCGTTCCTAAACTTAATTTTATGCAAGTAAATGGGAATTTAGACATTGCCTCCAAGGACTGCAGATTTTAAATCTGCCTTTATAAAGTTCTACTGGGGCTAATGTAAATAAATGACTAAAAATTCATACATTTTTTATTACCTTATTTTTTAAATGAAGAAATATTAGCAGCATGTAAATAAAGTCAAATGAAGGCTAATCTTTTGGCAAAGAAACTTTGAGGACAAGCCAGTTTTTCTTTGTGTATTAGTATTCATTCTAGATTTTATTTTGGACATTTTATTACATAGCCAATATTTTCTTAGTATAAAATCCTTAGATTAATTTTTCCGTAAATAAATACTATACTGAATATAATAGCCTGGTTTCAGCACTCTAGGGAACATTTGAGGAACTATTTTTTTTCTTGTCGATTCAGTTGGTATGAAGAGTTCACCTGTCTATGTGACTTCAGTGAAACCTTATGTTGACATAGATGCATTTTAAGTATGAAGGTATTAGATATTCAGAAAACCTATAGAATAAATCCCTTTTATTGAGCTGCCATGTGAAAAACACAAACCGTAAAGTAAATAGCAGTTGTTTTGGACCACTGATGTTTGTATGCATATCTTCTATAGTTTTATTGGGTCGTCTTCTGTCATTTAAACAACTCAGCACTTTGTCCGAAGGCCCTTTTCTTATTAGAAGGGTATTTCAGTCTACAAAATACATCATTATTACCAAAAATTTTGTTGAAATTGATGCACAGGGTCAGATTTTCACTAGACGGTTTTAAGCAGTGGCATTTTGTGAGACCTCAGAGTTAGGCTAAGGGTTGTATTGGTGCTTATTTCACACGATCGTATAGTTTGTCGCTAATAGTAAAACTTTGATTCTTCTGTCACCTTTGTACGACAAAATGATGCTTTGCACAAGTTGTACATCTTTCATTATCAGTTGGCTTAAAACATGTGATTATAATTGTGTGATTTGGCTGTGTGGAGGCCTTGGTGACAATTAATAAGAACTTTTTGGTGTGCCCTCTAACTAGTCTGGTAGGGATTTGGTCATATTATGAATTATGTAGGATCCAGCTGTGTACAAGCCTCTCATTAAGGTTCCTGGAACAACTACTTTCAATCATGCCCAGATTTGTAGACTTCTCTGGAGAAAGCATGGTCCACAGTACTTCATGAAATGATTGAGCCAAGAAAATAGCTTGCTGCTGCCAAAATGATAATTTGTCCCTTCTGGCTCCTGCAGTTTCCCTTGGGTAAAGCCAGCTGCTCAGCTAGACCTGAGGTGTGTTTTGTTCCCCTCACTATGCTGGTGGATAGTGTTCTGTTGGTTTGGTGAGCTGAATTGCTCAGCAATGGATAAGAGAAGACCAGAGCAAGGAGTTCAGAAGGATAGTGCAAATTCAAACACGGAGATGGAGAGAGAGAGGAAGTGAGACCTTATTGAGTGTGTCACACAGCCAGATTGTTTTAGTCATCTTTTGAAACGATGTTCGTTCTGGCCTTGATTGTATTTGGTCCTTTTGCTTCTGTTCCCTCCATTAACAAAATTGTTCAGGGAGTGTCTCAAAAGCTATTTACCTCCTTTGATTGCATCTAATGTGTCTTAAATACTTGTGCTTTTGTGTGGAAAGCCTTTGTTTAATCTTTTCCTTTGGTTTTCCAGTGGTCCATCAAATTAAAGCCATCTACATCATATGCCAAACACCTGGATATCTTAAATTAGATAACCCAATTGATAGCTCAGTCTCATGCATTGTATTTGTCTAACAAAAAGTGGTAGTAATCACTTTACCTAGCTGCAGTGTCTCATTTGACGTAATATAAATGATGAACTTGCTTGAATATGGCCATGATTTTAACGTGAAAATCTTAGGAAAAGCTCTGCATGTGATGCATGTACAGTAACCTCATCTGTGAATTTGCCCATGGTGAGATCAGTTTCTTTTGTCCCTGCTTCTCTGCATCTTCAAATCATTACTTCATATTTTGAGAAAAATACAGGAGTAGGAGTAAAAGGAGTACTTAAAACTTTTCTCTCTATGAAAGGAATCTCTATCCTTCACTGACAGGATATCTTCACCAAGATAGGAAGAAAGAATTCCTACATCAAAAAGTCCAACAGTTGAGACAGGTAGGAATAAGGATTTTCTGCTATTAGATAGACATAGCTATATTCCAGTGGATTAAAATATTTTCTAGCCTTAATAGATTGTGAAATTTATGATAAAAATAAATATGACAAATATTTGAAATGCATTTGACTTTGTTTATAGGAGACCATTAGTTTTTTTGAAGATATCAGTAGTCATAAAGGATATTACAATTGGAGAGATGATAATAAAATTAAGACTAGTGTATTTGCCTTACTAGTCTATTAATTAGAATTTATTTAAAGTAAGAAACACTTATGAAGTACATAGTGGTATGGTGTGATATAGAGCTTTAATTTGCATTAATTTGGTTTCTGGTGACTTATATATCACCTCTAAGACCTTTATTTTCTTAGTGTAATGTTTTTTCACTGAGCTGTAGTTGGGCAAGCTCAATAGTTCTTTATCTTATCGATAAATGAATTTAGCAAAAAAGTTTGCATATGATATTACTTGAAGTAAGCATAAAGAAAATCTGATTTTATTTGTTTTAACAGTATTACTACAACACAAAAGTGAGCCATATTCTACTATATGAAGTTACTTTAGATATGAACTAGACTCCAGAAAAGAAAAAAAATCTATAGATTGCTTTAGCTAGGCACTCTTAGTTAATTTATTCTGCTTGTCAGAAACTTTTGGGACATACGAAACTCAGCTGGTCTCATAGCATCTCTGACAACTTATTCCCACAAGAATCAGCTGGCATATTTCATTTTTGGAACAGGAGGCACTTAATTGTCAAAGTATCATGAAAAACATACTGAGATTAGAACAGTATCCTATGGTCTTCAGTGGCAGAATTATGGATTAGGGAGCGGTATCAGTTTGCTATCTGCCTGTCTCTGACATTGAGGATACGAAGAATAAGGGACCCTAATACCTCTGTACGTTAGTGAGTATTATTTATATATTATGTAAAGCAGCATATGAAAGATATTCTGCAGGTAATGAATGTGTCGTTACATGTTTGATGATGCCAGCCATTTACTTCATAATTTTCTCACAATTACAGTAACATTATTTTTACTCTTCATTTCAGTCTAATATCAATGCCACCTTTTTAGGTTTTGTTGGGCCCTATTATGCTTTTGTTTCCTTTTTCTTGAGGTATTTGCAAGTCTTAGTGAGAGTAAAAGTATTAGAAAGTTGGAAAGTATTGCTAATGCAAAAAAAGATGAGAAAAGTTAGACAAGTTTCTCGGCTGGAATGTAAGAAATAGATTTAAATCCAACACCAAAAAACTTATAGACAGTAAAAGTTACTCCTGGTGATATTAACTTGATTTTTAGGGGTTTCTTTTTCTGCGAGGTTGGTTGGAATATGTGCTTATTTTACATAAAACTTTTTTTTTTTTTAAAGCCTGACAATGTCAGTTGAGTGGAAGATGGTTATGGGATACTGGTATGATGGAAATACAATGCAATTTTGCTATGCATTAGCGAATTTAGTAGAGACTGGAAGTGTGACTTCGTGCAAGGCAGTGAGAAGATACAATTTTATTATTCTGTAGTTCTAGTCACTTGTGTTCAAGAAAGATTAATTTAAACAAGCATAGAGAACCCCAAGGATGACTAGAAGGATAAAATATCTGGTAAAGAGAGAGAGACTTGAGGAGAGTGGTGTATTTAGCTGAGGCAAACATAACTTGAGACGGAAATATGGCTACTCAGAATAAATGCGTGGTTATAAATTGTGACTAGAAATTGTGTCAGTAGTGAAAGTCTGGAATAATCTTCAAAACTGTGTGGCAGCAGTCACTTGAAAGGCTTGTGGAAGAATTATATGTCAAAATTGTAGTTCCTGGAGATAAAAAACTCTGGTAGATAATAAATTATTTTGTATATGTCTCCATAAGTATGATTTTCTCAAAGGGGTACTAAATTAAAACCTTTACTTCTTATTTGCACTGTATTTATTCAGTTCTTCAGTGTTTTGTTTTCTTGACAGTAGGAGTGCAAAACAAAAATCTTTTGGATTAGAAATATTTTTTCTCTTGTTTTATTTCTTGATTTTTTTTTTGTTAATTCATTTGAAGTACTCAGCATTTCTGTAATTACAGCAAGTTATCAGGACAATTCTTCTCTTGAAGTTTGACCTTTGTTTGTAAAGGAAAGATACTTGTAGCCACGCGTGGGTTTTGCCTTCAGGAAGCAAGCTAAAACAAGACAGATAACTTGGAATTATTGTCAGTAGTTTTATTCTGTAGATGTATTGAGAAGGGGGATTCTTTTAATAATTTCCAGCTTTACCAGTGGTCTGTATGATATGGCAAAAACCATTCTACTCCAACTAAATTTGCAGATTAACAGGCTCTTTAGCAATATTCTTGAAACAAATTTATTAATAAAATATTAATATGGTGGTTACAGAGTAAGGTCATATCATGATTCCTCATTTTGCTGATGTAAATTTTTCAAAATTGCACAACAATCAGGATGTATTTAGTATTGGATCAAGACTTAGATTGTTTTTTTGGTGACTATCTGTATTATAATTGACAGTTTCCAGAAGGTTGCAGGACTGACATATTTCAGTAACTATTTGTTGGTATAAAAATGTTGCATTTGATTGCAAGTTCAGTCTCATTCACTACAGCCTAAATTAAAACATAAAATTTAAAAAAACCTGATTTTCCCCACGTTTTTGTTTTAGAAAGTATTTATCACTTAGAGTGAAAATGGGAAAGCTTGTGTTTTCCTGCAGAAGTGAGAGCTACAAAATGGAATTTCTCTGACTAATATTAATTTTTATTTGGGAATTATGAATTTTTATTTAATTTAGCAGCCTATCACATATAAATATATATGTCTACCAAAATTTGAGTTAGGACAGAAACCAAGTAGAAAAGCTAAGTTCTCCAAGTACTTTGACATGTGATTATTTGGTAATCTTTCAGTATTAAAACTTGATCTATGTTCCATCAATTTATAGTAATTTACAATAAAATGTGCACTGGAATGCCATAAACTATCAATTTAGTGTATGAAATAATCAGCTAAATCCATATCGTATTGCTAAAAAGGACTAGTGTTGCAAGAACCTATTTGAAAGTTTTTAACGAGATATTCTGTGGGGATTTTATTCAACAAACACAGTTGCAACCTTCAGGCAGAAACAACTGAGGTATTTGTTTGTAATTAGGTAGAAGCTTTTGTCAACTTCTCCATTTAGGACTTCATGTATAGTGTTTGCATTATGACTACGGAACAACAGTGTTCCTTTCTGAAGAGTTTGAAAGAAGGGAAATAAGAGAGAAAGGCAAATAGCTGATATCTTGCTCCTGCAAGAGGACCCAGCTGGAACTGATGCAGACTGATTGCTGGGTAACCTGCAGCTGCTCCAGTAAGAATATCTTACTGCAGGCATTTCTCTGGGCACTGATATTTAGTACCACCTCAGGAATTAGTAGAAATGTAACCTAAACATGAGTACTGAAAAAAAAAAAAAATCTTAGTTCTGCTGGAAGTTTTGCAGGACATATTTATGATTGTTTGGATTTTATTATCATTTTGTATTTATACATTTTAATTGAGATATACGTCACCAACATGTGCCAAATAGGTTGTCAGAAGCAATACTGCCATGTAAAAGCACACGGGTATGGCTTAATTAACTTCTTTAAGATAGTTCTAAAATATTTTTAGTAATTGCCTAGAACTGTGACATGACAGTAAATACTGTCTTAGTAATTAGGTAATATACTATTATATAGTCTAGAAGCTAAAATAATACATTCAAATCAAACCCAGAATTGTGTATAGTTTTGCTAAGGACATTTTAATGAAATACTTTTAAATCATGAACCTGCTTTTATAGGTAATATAATACTGTGATTGGGTTTTTTTTCTCCATCCTGTTCAATATCTCTTACTGAAACTTCTGAGAAGATCTTGCCGTGGGAATTAACTTTTTAACTGGAGATGGGTCTTACTGACTGGTGAATGAGAAGAAAAAAGCAGACATCTCCTAGGAAAATACCTTTGCATTTCACTTTTAAAATAGAAATTTTCCAGAAGTAGCTACAAAACACTTTCCATGCAACTTGGAGAAAGTTTGTAATACAAGTCTGATAGTGCATTCAGACATTAAATAGATTGATAATTGGCATTATAATAGTGATCATAGCATAGAGAATGATACTATTCTAAAAGAAGGCTTAAATAGACATTTTGAAATCGTATGTGCACAATTCATTTTATAATGTCTATATAATTCTTTCTAAAATGTGTATTCTTTAGTGGAAACTGAGGAGGCCAGAATGCTTTTAATCAGATATAAAATTGTGAAGGAGTAAATATCTGATAGGAGAATGGATTTTGAAAAGCAGTGGTGTGCAGAAACAGAAGAATCCTTCACTGCCTACTCTTCATGATGCTGCCTTTAGAAAGTTAGCAATGCAAAAATAGACCCTCTTGAAATGAGACTGAGTATTGTAGGGATGCTTCTAATGCCTTTCTGTGATAAATATTGCAGTGTAAAACAAGACTTGCTTCATACTGCAGTACGTGAACATGTAATAGTTCAATATCATGAGAGAGGTTTTTTGTTGCATACCTAAATTTTTCCCTTAAGTGAAAAAAAATTAGTTTTTGAAAAATCTTACTGTTCTTACAAAATAGTTCTTTATTTATCTTAACAAAATAGTTCTTTATTTATCTTAAAGTAGGGGTATTCTTAATGGCTGAAACAGTGTCCAATCATACTTTTACCTTCGAGATAATATTATTTATATTAATAAAAGCTTTCTTCTGGAAATTAAAAAACTCATCCATTAAATATTACTGTTAATGAATTTTCGCAGTAAATTCAGTATTCTAACATCATTAATGTCTCCATTATTTTTTCCATAACTTCTTCTCTAGTATTTTTCTTTCAATTTGTGATTAGTTTCAGCGTGTATGGTAATGAAGAGATGCTTATGTTTTCTGTTAGGGAGAGAGATAAGTTAGTTTCCTTCGTAGCCTGATTCTCCAATCACTATTTGGTATACTGTATCTTAAAGTTACTTAGACATGTAAATGGGTGTAATTTGCCTAAATGCAGGGGTAAGACCTGTTTT
>VZTT01019502.1:6409-17119 GCA_013400855.1 Buphagus erythrorhynchus | reverse complement strand
GCTGATTGATTTATGGGACTGAAAAGTTATGGATGAACATTGGATTAAAATCATGGGTTTGCAAGTTGTTTGGATGGACAGCTGCATGAAATTTTGCTGGTTTCTCTCTTTTGTACTTTGCAAGTCACCCACACTGGTTACCTGCAACATCAGTTCACCTTAGAATGAAATCCTGTTGATATCTGTTCCCTGGGAAACTTTGGGCTGCATTCATCTTTGGACTCTGTTGGCTTCTGTGGTTTGGCACAGGCCACAGCACAGTTGTCAAATCCTCTGGCAGAGGGAGTAGATGATGCTTGAAACCATTTTATCTCAAGGATCACCTGCTCAAACAGCTCTTCCTTAAACACAAGTAATTCCTTCTTCCCTCATGTACCCTAATCTTCATAGAAGGCCCATCGTCTTGCTTTATGTCAGGTTTCTGTTTGCATCAACCTGCTGAAGCCACATCTTTAAACAAAATTAAATCGAGCCAAGCACGGCCAATGTTTTTATTCAAGGCTTTGTCTCTATCTTATTCCACCAAAAACGTGCACTAGAACGAGGGTTTTGTCACAGGAGCAAATCAAAGGGCTGCCTTCACACCCACCTAAGTTAAAGGCAAACATTACTGGATAAGAAAAGATAGCAGGAAAACAGGGTATTTCTGGATGGATTGGGTGGTGCCAGGATTTTGTGTTCCATCCCTTGTTCCATCTGCCTGGGAGGTTTCCAATGATCCTTCAACATTCACCTTGTTTATTAGCATCATGCATGGATATCTCCATGCTGAGATGTCTGCACATACTCTGGTCTTAACTCAATTATTTTCTGCCTTGAGAGCCACTAATGAACCTCTCAAGAGTTCTGAAGAAAAGGAAAGGTATTTTGACAGTGTGATATTTTGACTTATGGGGATGGGATGGCCATCTGCTGGTCCAAGAATCAAATTAAGTCATGGGGTCTCACTTTTTATGACAAAGAAGAGTAATAAAGAGAATTTGCTGAAGCAAGAGGGATGTGTGAACAGCAGGTACAGTCCTAATGGAATTAGCCATAATTCAACTGCATCCATGAAGAACGTTCAGTAAGTCTGAACATGTGCTTAGTCTTAGTATAATATTCTCTTTTTTCACTCAAAATTTGTAAGAAAAAAAACACATAATATCATAAAATGTGTAAGGTTTATAGTATCTCTGTCAGGCCTATTTGCTTTGTACCTTACAGAAATTTGTATTGGGTGGAGGAACCATTCTGATTGTCTGGTGTTCCAGAGATGGCCCCAGAAAAATTCTCTGTGTATTGAAAAGCTTTTCACTTCTGAAAGACTGTGTGAACCTTGAAAAACAACCTTTAAGTTATTATTTAATGGGAGATTTTTTCCTTGCTTTAATCACACTATTAGTAGGAGAGGGAAGAATTTATTGCCTCCAATTTTATAAATATTTGAACAGAGACGAGCTTGGTTTCTGAGTCCTCCCTCAGTAGAGCTTCACATTTTACATCCCACTTCTAATTTTCACTTCAAAACGACTATTTTAGAATACCTGCTCTATCTCATATATTACAAATGCTGCCAGAGACATTGTGTGCATTTACTGAAACTGAAACCTTGATGGTCTGGAATGTTTCAAAATTCCACATTCCTGAAAACAAAATTTCTTCTCTAATCAACACAAAAAGAAACCACTAAAGCTATACCATGATTTAATTGTATGAAACATATTTGCAGAAGAGGTGTTTTTGTCTGTAGAGATAGAACAAGGTCATCCCTCTAGTTTCCTGCCAAATCCCATTGAGATGCCTGTTTCCAAGGATACCAAGCAATTTATTTCTTAGGGTTTTGTGCAGAAGGTCCAAAAGTTTCCTCCTATTTTGATACGCTCTGGAAATGGCTCCATGAAGAAAGGTCGGAGTTGGTCATCACCTGGTCATTTTCCACATGAGGTCATCTTGCAGATAAAGACACACAGGGTTCATCACTGCTCTGGTTTCCAAGCCAGCAACCCAACAAGTCTTTCCTAGGTCCAGAAGAACTATTTCAATAATGAAAACGGGCAGAAATGTTACTGAGGCTCAGCACCCAACATATTTTGGCGAAGGGGAGGGACTGCTTTGCTGTGATCAGCTCTTCTTCTTGCCACACTGAATTTTGCAATGACTTAGCACTGTTCCTCCAGATTTCTGAAATTACGTCTTTCCAGTCTCATAGGACCTCAGCCAGGAGAACTTTATTTTGGGAGCCCGCTGAGAGCAGCTGCTGCAGTTTCAGATCGCTGTAGCAGGTATTTCTCTGTCTTCCTTGAAAGGCTTTTGCACAGGAGCTCTGGGATGGAAACTTCTGGGCGCTACAAAGCAGGGCAGCTGTTCATGAGTGGACACGTGCCTTCACCAGCTCTTGCAGTGTGAAGTTGGTGAAGCAATTTTCAATTAAACAACTCTATGGAAATTGAGGCACTAAAACCAGAAGATACGTGCAAAAACCAAAGTGACCCCGTCTTGCTTTGTTTTCACCTCAAGGATATTGAGATCCACATCCCCAGATGCCTTAAATTTGGGGCTTCAGTATCTTCTGCTGTTTTCATCTGGGTGAGAACTAAATCCTTGAAGTCAGGGGAGATCTTGAGGATAAAAGTTATGAAACCATTGTAGTTGATGTCCCTGTGAAGGCTAGTGGCACTGAATGACAAGCAGTGCTGAGTTTTGTGAATTGAAATGTTCTCCCGTTACTTCTCATGGAACACAATTCCAGGTGTCAGAGGGGTTTCAGTGTCTTGTTGAAGCTCTTTTATTGTTGAGTTTAATCTTAACTCTGAAATTAGGAATATGAGAAAAAGCAATGATAGTATGTGCTAGAACTCTCATTGTTACTGCCATTAAGTCCAGATATAAAGCTCAGAGACAGGCTAAAAAGAGGTTTAGAGGTTTCAAACACGTGGCATTAGAATTGGTAAGAAGGATTAGAACTGTTTTTATATCATACTTTCCCATGCTCACAAACTTACTCAATTTGATACTCAGTCCTGTTGTGGTAAGAAAATAAAGAAGGAAGATCAATCCTTCTTTCTTACATCTTATTCAAATTTTGAATTCCTGTTTGAGTTCAAGAATGTGACAATACTTGGTAAAATATTGTTATGTTTTTGAACAACAATCACTACATAATTTATGGAGGGAAACAAAGAAAGAAAGAAAAAAAAAGGAATAAGAAAAAATGAATGGAATAGAATAGGATAGAAGCTTTGTATTAAATATATCATTCTTCCTTGCATTTGCTTTCTGCTATGTTCTTTGTTTACAAGTGCTAATAATAAGTATGCAAGGAAATATGTATTTAACAGAAAACAGATGCTGATAAATGTTGTAAGAAAAAAGCAACAACAACAACAAAATTAAAAGCAAAATAACTCCTTCAATAACCTTCAGGTGACAAGAACTGATGAGAGAATTAAACTGTGGCATTCCATGTGACTTCTTCGGGTTGACAGAGTCTCACAGTCAGAGAATTTTTCCACACAGCCAAATACAACACAGCCAAAAAATTGAATGGGAAAAATAATGTGTGGAATTTTAACAGGGACTGCTGGAACCTGGAACTGATTGACTCCTGACAGAGCTGAAGTATGAAGGGTAACCCATGTGAACAAGTGTTCCCAGAGTGATGTTGTAATCCAGACAGAAAATATGGTCCTTGCATCCAATAGGTGTGGGGAGGTGGGATGAGGACTGTAAAACAAGACTGGCACCAGAGTGCTGTTCCTAATCCCACAGCCCAGTGGATTTTGGAAAATCTGAGTGGGTGCAGGAAAGAGTTTCAGGAACTATTTGAGGCTGGGAAAAAATCTGAATTGCAGTGAGAAATTTTAAGGAGCTAAATCTACTTCCTTCATCCAGAAACATGAAGAGCTGACGTAATTATATCATGCAAGTACCTACAAGGGGAGGAGATTTCTGACACAAAATAGTCTTAAACCAGTAAATGGCAGAATCCAAGGCAACACTTGGAAGCTGAAGCTAGCCAGATTTAGAAAAGTAGTAAAGGGAATTTTTTTTGCTCAGTTTGATTTGGTTCTGTATGCGTTTTATCATTGGATTTTTTTTTTCTTGTTTTTTGGAAAGCATAATTAACTGTTAGAATAACTTACCTTAGAGGCACGGGGAAATCTCCAATCTTTAAATCAAGATCAGTATCTTTTAAAATAAGATACAGTATAGCTCACATAGAAGTTATATGCCTCATGCAGAAATGGCTGGGTGAGGCTCTTGGCAAGGCAAAAGGATCCTGGAGATCTCTTTGGAGCTTGCTAAAAATTTTAATGTCTGCATGCAGTCAGCATATATATCCTACACTCTAGCACGGATTTCTAAGGAGCTGATGATTGGGGTTTTCTCTTTATAGGGTACTAATACAAACCTAAGAGCATTTTGAAAACATCAGGCCTTGGATCACACTCTAAATAAATGCTGGGCTTAGTCTGAACATCTGGTGTTACTTCAGCTTGAAAAGAATTGCTAAAGGCAAGTTAATGTAGTTAACCTAGGCTTTGTTAACCTAGGAGGAGCCCCAGGAGACACTTCTTTGAGTTACCTGAACACACAAGGATCAAAAGGACGAATTCTTGGTTCTTCTTGCTGTGGATATAGACAGAATTGAGGAGAACTAAGTGCACTTGTGCAGTATCCATTTTGTCTGCGCCCAAGTGTTCCCTCTCAAAATCCATTTGCATAACTCTTCAGAGAGTGATGCTCTCACTGATTAATACTTGAGACATGTCTTGAGGTGCATAATGTGGAAAGCACAGAGAGCAGAAGAACTAGTGCGGGGCAGCACCTCACCTTGACCACCTGCTTACAAGAAACTGTGTAAATGGGAAATGAAATTTTGTCACGGCAAGCAAAGAAGTAATAAAACAGCAAGCTCTTTCAAGCTCTTTCAGTTTTATTTCTAAAGTTGACAAGTCTTGGCATTGACTGGAGAGGTGGTGGTGCTCATAATTTAAAGAAGGATGCTGACATTCTCAGGGGCTGGAAGCCTATTTGGTCCTGCAGACAGATGTGAGTGAAGCAGAAGGGAGGTAGGAGGGTTTTCTCCTGTTTTCTCTTGAGGAGGTCATGTGTTTGTGCCATCTTCTTTGATCTCTGTATTTGATAGGCACCATGTCAGCATCTGCTGCCAAACTCACAAAGAGCATAGATTTTTTTGTGACCTAGCAAGAACAGGAGTCTTATGCCTGATCCTTTTGTGGCTCACTTTACACTTCCAGCTACAAAAACAAATGCTCTGTTTATTTGAAAACCAGGCTCTAGGCAACAGTATTAACCAGTGCTGACAGAACATGGTGTTTCTACCGCTTGTGGATTTGTATATGTGTGAGGTTTGTACACCTGTGGGCCCCAAAAGCTGCTTCACTGGTGTTCATGTTACCATGTGGCTCCCAACAGCGTCAGCCTGCCAGCCCTGGGAGAAAGAGCAGCAGGCTCATCAGGAAACTGTGCTGGCACTGGTTGATGGCATCTGCTTTCAGGACAAGAACAACTGGATTCTGAGCAAGTCAGGTCAAAGGAAAAGAGAAGTAGCTTAATTCTTGGTTATTAAATAGGACTGGATCATGAGCAGCGAGCAGTCTTTTTTTTTTTTTTTTTTTTTTTTTTTTTTTTTTTTTTTTTTTGAGGCTTGCCATGACAGCCTTAAGAATTTTGGGAGGCAGATGAGCAGAAAGATTTTTTTACATCAGCTATCCTGTTATCCTGTGGGTGCCAGGCTGTGCCTCTTCTCCTCTGCAGTGTGAAGACACAGGATACGAGCAGGTCAGTGTATAACCATATTCCCCAGCTGAGTTTTACTGCTCACCCTGCTGAGCTCGATGAAAAGCATGCCATCTCACGCTGTTTCAC
This sequence comes from Buphagus erythrorhynchus, assembly GCA_013400855.1. Classification (NCBI taxonomy): domain Eukaryota; kingdom Metazoa; phylum Chordata; class Aves; order Passeriformes; family Sturnidae; genus Buphagus; species Buphagus erythrorhynchus. Next base: position 11,245 of record VZTT01019502.1, on the reverse strand, counting down.
AGCAGCTATTGCTCTGCAGTAATTACATTCATGCTCTTTGCTAAATAAGTATCAGGCCTTGGTGACTCACCATTGCTGGGATCTTCTTTGACCTCTCCTTCCCTCTACTCTGCCTTCCCTTCCTCATAGCCTACAGAGCTGAAAAGAAAAATAAAAAAAAGACAAGAAATGGAGCCAGCAAGTGCTGTATGAATCCAGTCTGAGCATCCAGTTATGAGTGAACTACCTCTGCTACAGCTCTGCAGGTCTAGCATCTCAGAGTGGGAAATCTTTTCCTTGTGCCTGAGTTAGTTTTTCACTAACTCAGCACCATCCTGCTTCTCCAGGTGCCAGTTCAGGGCAGCCTTTGTGCCAGCACAGAGACATTTTGCATGACAGAGTCCTGCATGAGAAAGGGAGACAGGATCAGTTTCCTGGTTGGTGCTGTGAAGCTGCTACTTTCCCACTTCACTGCACCATACTGCAACTGGCATGTGCACTACTAGCAAAATTTACCTAAAGTTTAAACATGCTCTGGCATGGAGAGCGTACAGTGATTCACCAGCTCTGCTGCTAAACCTGCCCCTAATCCTTTCTAAGTCTGTTTTTTTACCCCAGTGCACGCTGGTTTTCTAACATGCTCCTTTATCCTGTTTATTTGGGTGACTTAGTGTCAGCCCCTAGAGCCTGTGATTAGCAGAATTTTCCTGTCCCAGCAGGTGCTGACATGGTTGCAGGGGTTCCCTCCTGGGTGGTGAGGGAAAACTGGCATTTTTCCACCAAAGATGCAAAGCCAGCTCTCACGGTACAGCAGGAGAGGGCTGCAGCTCCACTCAGCTCCAACTGTGGGTCCCAGCCCTTCTCCTCCTGATGCAGCCAGGGAAAACTGGGAGCCAGGCAGGCAACAGACAGAGCTTGGGTGTTGATTCCTGCTTCTGGGTGCTGGCGCTGCTCCACCTCCTGGTAGGAATCCAAGCCCACACTGCTCACTCAGGCCATCCCATCAGCTCCCATTTCCAGTTCAGGTGCTCCTGGAATTTCACCGGCCCATCAGGAGGTGGGAGGAAGATGATGGTGAGGAAGCTGAGTTACTCTGGCTCCATGAACAGCAGTGCTGAGGGTGCTCTGCAGAAGGCAGGTAGGGGCTTAAGGTGCCCTGGAGCATATTTAATCCCTCAAGGTGTGAAGGATAAGCAAACATCAATTGAACATAGGCCTTGGGAGAGGGAAGGAGCACCTGCAGCCCTGAAGGTTTGAGAGTACACAGAGCACACAAAGCTGCTGAGGCAAACTGCTCAGCATCTCTGTGCCGTGGCAGGAACTGACCCCATGTTTGTGCTGTGGGTCTCAGCTGGCAGCTCTTCCCCGTTGTCCCCCTCCAGAGACTTCCCATCACATCAGGGTACCTCAGAGAGCTTGGGGCAGCACTCCCCCAGCCTTTGGGAGCAGCTCTCACTGGGCTGACAGGCAGCAAAGCCACGAGCAGAGGGCTCAGGACAGCGAGGAAACAGCTCTGCAGCCTTACAGGTGTGATCCTTCTCCTTCTGCCTCAGGGCAGCGCTCAGACATCCCCAAAACGTTGGATAGCTTATGGTTTAAATCCCTTTTCTAACAGAATGCAGTGGAGGAAATGAGGCTGCTGCTACTAAATGTTTTGAAAACTTTCTCTCTTTTTTCTTTGTCTGAGGTGTATGCAACAGCAGAAAGAAGTCCCCATGCTGTCTGGTGGCCTTCACCAGCAACATCATGTACCTGTAGATGTAATCACACTCCAGGGTGAAGAACTGTTCCAAAGACCTGCTGAATCAGGGGGATTTAAGGTGAGAAAATTAAAGCTGAAAAAAACGGGATAAATTTATCACCAATTTTCAGAGAGATCAAGACCTCCCCCCCAAAAAAAAACCCTACATGAAATCAACTTGACAATGCTTTTCAGCACACGACTCAATTTCATGACTAATGCTAAAATTCATGATCTGTGGTCATGCAGGTTTTCAGTCCTATCAGGGCTAAGCTCTTGTCAAACATGAAACTTATATAAACCTATAAACACATATAAATATCAAAGATGTACAGGTGTCCCAGTCAATCCTAGGCAGTAAAACCTTGTGCTTGTTTTGGTGACTTGTTTGGTTTCTTTTTAAATTTCTGAATCTTTGCTTAAAGCTTCCCCATCTCCCACTGGGCTGTTCAGAGCAGCCCTGTGAGACGCTGGGAATAGAAAAAAAGAATGTTGAATTGGTGCAGTGACACTTCTTAAAGTGTTTCTGGCTTTGATGGGCAGCATATGCATCCTTGGTGTGAACACAAGCGGGGCAGTTTCACATACCTGTGGACATGGGTGAAGTTCAAATTTTGGATTCACCCACAAAGGGCACTGAGATCTTTTGCACTGCAAAAACTGCTTGTTGTCCTCAAAATGAAAGCAGATGCCTGCTACCTGTTTCTCACAGGGCTCAGCGTGTTTAATATAAACAAAAGTAGTCACTTTCATTCTTCAAATAGTGAGAAAACTGCTAATGATGCCCTGGAGATCAGGTAACAGTGAACTGTTTTCTCTGCATGGTTCAGTCCCATAATATTGTTATGAGCTTTAGCAGAGATTGTGGCAGACTCATGTTTGTCATTATTGACAGTGTTACAGGAAATAAAGAGAGAAAAACTACAGAGAGTTGGGGTAGCTTGTGACGTCTTTGGATTTGCAAATCTCTAAATATTTTTAAAAACCCCAATCTGCTTCTAATTCTTTCAGAACTCTCAAACAGCGATTGGATGCACTTACTATTTGAACAAATATGAATGCCAACTTGGCAAAATGAAGAATGATATAAATCTGTAGAGACAACCTAAGCAATACAATTTAAATGAAAACCTATATTTTTTTTTTCCTGATCAGGTATTTGCTGTCAACTTGGATGTACAACATTTGATTCAAATAACTTTTGTCAGAACTGGCAAAAAGAGCAATGAATCTTTCCAACTCCAGATGCCAGAGAGCCTGATCCAGTGCTTAGCAAAGTCATTTGGAGTATTTAAGTTGACTTCAAGAGACTTTGGAGAATCATCTTAATGTTCATTTTCTCTTAAGTAGCTAGCATTCATGGGCGGTGTAAAATATCACTGGGTAGGTTCATAAAATATTGTAAACTATGTAAATATTTCTGTTATTAATTGCTTTTTCTGTCTTTTCTTCCCATATCTTCTTTCTTATTCTCCAAAACTATAATTTCCCAATAACAATATTTATGATATTGGATGAAACTGAGGGAAGGGTTTGTGAGTAGAGGGTTGATGTGGGAGGAAGGTTCATCAGGAAGATCAAAATGTTTCCTTTGATAATTCCATGATAAAACTCTTCAGGTTTACAGGAAGATTTTGTTACAGGAAATAAAGTGGGGGTTTTTACTTCTAAGAAAGTGAGGCTGGATTTGCCAAATGTAATTTTTCATTTCCTGGAATTTAACAAAATGTTTATTAGGTAAAGAATGACTTTTGGCATGTATTCATTACAAGAAAGGATTATATACCTATCTTTTTTTCTTTTTTTTTTTTCTTTCTTTTTTTTTTTCTTTATTTGGCTCAAGCTGATCTTTGGCTTTCTGCTCTTTTGTACTTTGGACACTGAACTAGAAAGGAAACTCTTCATGGAGCTCTCTTTTTCAATGCTCTTTGAGCAGAGGAAAATTATTAAAAAAAAAAAACTTTAAAAGAAAGAGTTTTGTCTGTAATATAAATTTTAAAAATAAGATAAAATTTCATAATGCATCAGTCTAGGGATGAATTATCATGAGAGACATGCAAATTGGATCTTGGAAGTTTTTTATTAGAGTGCCTCATGGGCTTTGTGCCTGGGTTGCTTCATCCTTCCATTTTTCTCTTGACTGAACTGTACATCCCATCAAGCTCCACAGATCCCATCACATTCCTTCCACCTTTTCACACCTCTTTCTTCACAGGCACCTCTTCCTCCAGAAATGTTTTTGATCTCATTTTTGTGAAATTCTTCCTATGGTATGGAAGCAGAAATACCACATGACCAGCTGACCTCAGGAAGGACCAGGGAAGGATGGAAAACTGCTGGAATTAATATCTTGCAGATCAGGCATGAGAAGCACCCCATCTTTGAAAAAATTCAAAATTGTCAATACATTTGTTAAAATGGAGGCTGACTTGAGTGTTCTTCCCACAGGAGAAAACAAAAGGCTAAATTACCATATAAATTATGGGTTTCAAATATGTATTTACTCTCCACACTGTGTTCAGTCAAGATACTAGGTTAGTTCAGAAATTGGGTTTGGTATTTCACTTCCAAGTGCCACCAAGCCTCAAAAGTTAAACAAACTCTCTCACTGCACTTTTCTTGAGATCTGACATGTATGGGTTTTGCAGGCATGATTTTAGGACATTCACTTTGCCAGTTCTCAGAGAGGACTTGTACTTCCAAATAAAAGTCAAACATAGGTGAGGACATTTTGCTTCACTCAAACAAGAGTACTTGACAAGTTATGATGTCTTCAACATCTGTTTCTCCAGCAGAATGTTGATGGCAACAAGAGAAAAATTATGATCCATGACCTGCTGAGTATTCTGGAGTTCTGGCAGTCTCAAAATTACCATTTATTTACTTATTTATGCCTAATTGTGGAAGAATTTTATAATAAGGTTTTTTTTTTTTAACCTGAAAACTTTGGCTTTCAAAGCTCAATTAGCCATAAGTCATATTCTTTCATTGTTAAACTTACAGATGGCCTTTTATGTTCAGAATAGCTCTGAAGCTGGCTTTTCTTTTGGTTTGGTTTGGTTTGGTTTACTTTGCTTTGCTTTGAGTGTTTTTTTTTTTTTTTCATTTTACTTTAA
>VZTT01019476.1:7037-47372 GCA_013400855.1 Buphagus erythrorhynchus | reverse complement strand
TGTGCACTGCTGGCAGCCCAGAGCTTGCTGTGCCTTCCTGGCTCTCTGTGCCAGCATGTTGCTATTGCTGCTCTACCTCTTTTCATAGTCCAGTAATTGGGCCAGAATCTACCAGGCCTGTTTTTCCTCCTCTGCTTTAACCCCAGCCTGCCCATCAGTTCCCCACATGCTTAAGAACTCAGTGTCCAGAGCTGGTGTCACAGGTAACTCCAGCCCAGACCTGACGCCTGCCTTGTCTGGAGCCCTGTGTGCTTGGCAGGTTCAGCTGGCATTTTCCCCTCCCAGCCCTTAAAATCCTGCACTTCCTTTTAACCTAACACTCACTGAGCTCTTCTCATGTCTGGTTCTGTCATATTTCAAATGAAATGTACCTCATTGTTGGTAAAGCTGATTGTGTAGTTCTGAGAATCTATTAGTCTGTTTTTATTCTGATTTTTCTATCTTGTCTCTTGCCAGCCAGTAGTAACCAGCCAGCTGGGTACTGTCAACAACATCATCCAGGTGAAGAAAACTGACTTTGAAGTGTTCGATGCTTTGATGGTGGACTCCCAGAAATGTTCAGACATGTCTGGTATGAGCTTACTGGTAACTTTGTATCACACCTTTTAGAGCTGTTAAAAATTTCATTTTCCCTTTTTATTTGAGTTAAAGCTCCAGCAGAGATTAATCTCCACTTGTGTCAGGCCCTGTGGATGTGTGCAGGAATCACAAATGCCCAAAGGAAGAAAGTGGAATGCACAGAGGAAGCCTATGCCAAAGGAACCCAGATCTGATGAGGAGGAAGTCCTGGGTGCTCAGTAACTGTTTGTTTGCCCCTGCTGTGTGCAGTGGCTGGGTTTAGGGCAGTCATTGGTGGGTCAGTCTCTGCTTTACCACATCAAACCAACGTTGGCAGCCTACACTGCTCCTAATTCAGTCTTCCTCTGCTAAGGAGGTTGGCTGAGGGGGTCAAAAGTTGTACTTTAGGAGGGAGAAATTAGGTGCATCTCAGTGCTAACAGGGGCTCAGGAGTATCCTCACAGTGTAGTATAAATTATCTATCTAAGAATAATACAAAATTGCGTTTTTTGCCTTAAGTTTCATGTTCTTATGTAACAGGAGAGAGGTGGAATTTAGCTTGAGCCATGTCTGAGGTCAGCCTTGCCCTGTTGGTTACTGAGCTCTCTAGGGATGGAGTCCATGGCTGAAGCAGTGCCTTACAGCCTCCAGGAGACCTTTGAACCTCAGGCAGGAGCTGTGTTTGGGTGTGTTTTGCTCTGTGCAACTTTGCCCTGGACAAAGCCTTTTTGGAGAAAGTGTTATTTGTGGGGCAGGCCAGGAAGAGATCCTGGTAGATGCCTTCCCCCACAGGCTGTAGCAGTGTTTCCTTCCCCTGATTAGACTTGGAAGGGCTCTTTCCACAGCCCAGTCTGCAGGGGGGAGCAGTTGTCTTTCACAGGTGCATCCCATGTTTTTGTACATCCCTTGGAGGGAACCTTGTAGAGCAGCCTACACTGTGGAGTGTTTGCAGGAAAAGTGCTGGGCAGAGGTGACAGAGAAGTTCTGAAGTGCAGGTGTGCCCTCAGAACTCTGGTGCCCAGAACCTCACAGCTCGTTCCAAGTCAGACTTTGGGCACCTTAAATCCCTTCTTGGGCAGTGACTGATCCTCTGGCACTGCACCAGCTGCTGCAGTTGTTGTACTTAAGTGCCATTGATTCCTTTAGGCTGCATGTACCTATAAAGAGCAGATGTTCTTACAAAGTATTTAGGATTAAATATTTACCATCTCTCTGGCAGAGCTGTCCAGCTCACCTCCAGGACCATACCACCAGGAGCCCTATGTCTGTAAGGCAGAGGAGCGCTTTAAATCTCCACCCATTCTCCCCCCACACCTGTTGCAGGTCATCCTGAACAAGGATACAGGCATTTCTGTGAGTACATCACTTTGGTTTGCTAAATAATGCCCTTGAGGGTGGGAACAGATGGGAAAAATCTGGATAGAGGCAGGGGACAGCTTAGGAAAAACCTTATTGTAAGTTCCTTATTATGTATGTCCAGATGGATTCATCTGAAGTAAATCTATTTTTCTAGTTGACTGTCTTTAAAATAGAAAACTAGATTGCTATTTTCCTCCCAAAACCTTAATCTTGTCAACTGTTAAGACACCAGAAACATGTAAGGGATAATCAGTCTGATGCATGGTCCTCATGAGGATGCAGAGGGTTTTACCCAGGGGGACCTGGGGTTGTTCTGGAATGGTGACTGTGTTTGTGATGGACTCAGCCTGAGCAGCAGTGGTGTACTGGGGGTATGGCTGTCACAGGTGCTGTTTGTCACCCCTGAGCTGTGAGGAGTGAACTGTGACTTCTGTTACTGTCACACTGTCCCTCTTCTCTGCAGTGCGACCCTGCTCTGCTCCCTGAGCCCAACCACGTCATGTTGAACCACCTGTATGCACTTTCCATCAAGGTGAGAGGCCAGGGCATGTCCTGCCCACAGGCAGCCTGGGTGTCTGACCCTGGCACACACTCACTTGCTTTCCCTCCCCTGCAGGATGGAGTGATGGTGCTCAGTGCTACACACCGTTACAAGAAGAAATACGTGACCACTTTGCTGTACAAGCCAATATGAGCATCACAATCATTTGTGACCAATTGTTCTGGGCCAGTGCAGTCTCAGAAAAAATGCTTCACTTAACCAAATGTACTTCTGCTCTGTGCTGTAGCAAACGAACTCTGATTTCATATTTTTCCTGAGACTTCCAGGTTCTCCTGTATTTGCCTTATTTTGTTAGCCCCACCTGGGAAGTTCTTGGAAATGGCAGCTTCACAGCAACTAGACAGGTGGCAAAGGTGTCAGTGCCCCTTGTCAGCTCAGTTAAAAAACCACCAATTTAATTAGGCTGAATAATGTGAAGGCAGCAACAGATCAAAGAGCTTTAGCAGCGAGGCAGACTGGGAGTCTGCCAGCCCAAAGTCTAGGAAGTTCAGGATTCTTGGGGAATCTGATTTGAGCATAACACTCAGCAAAAGCAAGCTCATTACTGCTTCCCTTGCTCATCAAACATTATCTCAGTAGCAAGTTCCAAACTTGCCTGGCTGAAGTAAGTGTGAATATTGATGATCATTTTGTAGCAGCCTTTTCTGGGCAAAATCAGCAACATAATCACTACAAGCTCGTTATTATTTTACGGTAGATGGGGTGCACTGTTTCTACTGTGAATAGCTCTGTAGTTTTTTCTCTTCATGAGAACTGAAATACATCTTTTCCCCTGTGGAATTTCTGGTAAGGACAATTGTTTTTAATGGCTGGATTTTTCTGTAAATCGTAAATGTGTCTTGCAGTAATCTGCTTTTGGAAACTGGTTTCTCTTGCTGTCACTGATGAGGACTTCCTTTTGCTGGGAGAGGTGGCTGGAAGGAGATGGATGGATTCAGTTTAGGGATGAGTTCCTCAGTAACAGCCTGAAGGTGACTGTAAGTCTCCTGTGTCCAGTGGCCAAATTTACCCCTCAGTGTCAGCAGTGTCAGCTGCTGGATGCAGCAGCCCTCTGTGCTCAGGGCTGGAGCCGGGCAACTTTTTATTCTGTTTGTTTTCTAAGTGATGATAGTAATGCCAGGCTGCCTGTCCTTGGTGTTGACAGCCTGTTTTATTCCAAAACAAATGCAACATTAATGCAAACCTGCTGCCAGTGTGCCCCGGGCTTGCCCAGGAGGAGCCAGCACAGGAGGGGCCCTTCCCTGGCTTGTCCTGGTGCCTGGTGCCTGTGCCAATGAAAACCAGCCCCATCCCACTGTGGGGGAAAGCACTTTGCATGAATCTGTGAGAGCCTGAGTGGGGACAGAGCTGCGAGTGAGCCACAGTGGGAGGGTGCTTTGCCATCCTGGGGTCTGTTCACCAGCCTTGTTGCAATATCTTCAGTAGCTGAGTAGATCTGGGTCTAGTGCAATGGTTTTCTCTGAAAACTCTTTCTTCATTCTGTGCTACGGATAGTATTTGTTATTCTGAACTACAGAATTGCTTGTTTTCCACCTCTTTAGAAACAAATAAACCATTTTCAAGAGAAGTGGGTGATTCATCTTGTTATTACCCTTCCCATCTGTGGTAACCTCACCTTCAGTGAGTTATTTGTTAGTACATGTGATTTCCTGATTGCACTTTCATGCCTTGGTGGATTGCACAAGCTTTCCATTCAGCTATGCAGATTGAAACACTTTCTCCTCTTGCACTCAGTCAGAGAAGACGACCAAGGTGTTCATCTTTATTTGTGACGTAAAGTTTAGAGAGAAGACAAGAGGCCAATTATTTAAAAGCTCCAACAGAGCTGGAAAGCTTGGGATGGGCCTTAAGCTTCCTGTCAGCTTCTCTTAGTTGCAGCAGCCACTTCAAGCAGACCTTTTCCAGGTCTGTCCTCACCAGAGTGACTCTGGGGTCCAAGGCTCATGCAGGTCCAGCTATGTGAGGGGACAGTTTGTGTCTGTGCCTCTGCAGGGTCCAGTAGCTCCAGGGAATGCCAAGGCTGTGGGATGTGTGGTCAGTGCTGGTACCTGCAGAGCACTCCCTGTTCTTCATCAGTGCATCAGGTATGGTAGAACCACAGGACAGGAACAATTATTGTGTAGAAACATTGAGTTTTTTAATTTTGATTTTTAGTTTGTAGGCCCTGGCCCTGTCTCAGCTGGCAGAGGGCTCAGTACAGGGACTGCAGCTTCCACTGCACCATCATCTTTTGCAGCCCCAAAAAGGTGGGAGGGCCAGGGGGAGCCCAGGGTGGGGGGCCCAGGCTGTGTGAGGACCTGCAGGAGTGACCCTCCCTCTGCTCCACCCTTCCCTGCCCACGGGTGACCAAGCCCAGCTGCCCCCAGGCCTCTCCAGCCTCCAGCAGCCCATGATGGAGGTGAGCTGCTCCCTGGCACCTGTGGCCTCAAAGTTCCAGGAGCCACAAATTTCCTCAGGTAAGCCACTGCCACCCTCAGCCCCCAAATCCCTCTCTCTCCAGCAGGAGGGTAGATGAAGAAGAGGTAAGCTGGTTGTTTCGGTTTTTGCTAGGGGGTGGGTTTTGGGGTGGTTTATTGTTTTTTTTTTTTTTTGCTGGGTTGTTTTCTGCTTAACAGGTGAATGAATTAGATTAATCACTCTCTGTTCCCTTATTGCAATGGGATGAATCAAATCCCTCCAAAGGCAAAAGCTGGATCAAGAGTTGGATTTATTAGCTCACTTACATTCCCCACCCACAGCTCACAGTCTGTGCTGTTATGTTTATTCTTGGCTGTTGCTAGGAGAGCACATTTTTTAAAGGTAGATGCAGACACCTTTGTTACAGTCACTTTTGGGGACCCTGGAGTAAACTAGTACAAGAGTAACAAGAGGTCCCTGCCCTCCCCGACCCCCTGAATTTCAGCACAGCATGTGGGGGTCAAGCTGACATGGATTTGTGCAGGGTTCTTGGGAATCAAAAAGCTCAATAAATAATTTTTTTTTTTACTCCACCAGTTTCTGGATTAATTTAGTTTTGTTACAATTCGGATCATGCATCATAGGACTGCAACAATGAGCTTTAAATAAGTATTGTTTGTGCACAGTAAAAGAAATAAAGGAACATTGAACAAGTCAGCATTTCATCATATACATCATAGTAGGCACAATAGATAAATCAAGCAGCTTGGGGTTGATGGAGAGCATTTTCATGGAGAATGTCATGTAGACCAAAACGTAAGAGGAGCCATTGGTAACCCACCCCCACAGCCTCCACCAAGCCCTTTCTCAGGGCTGAGGGGGTGGGGATGTGCACAGAACCAAAAACACTGAACAGTAGGAGGACAAATTAAGTTACTGTAGGCAGCAGTGTGAATATTAAAAACCTCTTCCTGTGAAAGAATACTTCAGACCCTGTAAAAACTAGTTCAGTTAAAAATAGATGTATTTACATTTAAGTCTGATCTAGCAAGTTTTCCCAGCAGGTGTAAGTTGAGCTGTACAGTAACTGCAGGTTGTACTCAATCTGACTGGATTTGTGAATGGTCTTTTTTTAAAGTTGCAGCTATTAGGCCTTAAAGCACCAGCATGTTACAGCAGTGGGATGAGGAACTGTCTCCCTCTGCTTTGCTCCCAGTACACTGCTGGGATAAGTCCCAAACCTGTCGTTAGATCACACTTGTTAATTAAGATGCCTTTTTCCCAGCTCAGGATGTGTGGGGTCATTTACCAGGGCTAGACTGTTGTCCCAGACACTCTCAGGTGCTTCACCTCTGCCCATCTCACAGGTAAGGCAGGGTTGAGCTGTAGGTGCTTGCAGCTGACTGCTGCTCTAGTGAAGTACCTGGATAAATCCACCTGGGTTAGTGCACGTGAACATACTTGGGGTTTGTGAAGCCACTTATGCTACTGTTCAGGGAATGATGAGTAGTAAATGCTAAATATTGCCAGGGTTTGCTCTTGGGTCAGCTGTGACACTTAGGATTCCCCAGCCCCAGAGCCAGGTGTGGGGCAGGAGGGGCAGGGGCACTCCAGAGAGAAGGAAGCCGTCATTTCACCATGCCAGTCAAGATAGTTATTTGTTTTATTTGGTTATTGTTCAACAACAAAGTTCAATACTTTCCAGGTGGAGCTTTGAACTGTCCCTCTGGTTCCCTCCCTTGTCAATAATAAAAAGGTAATGAAGAAAAATCCTGTACTTTTAGAGACCTAAAACCTCATTTATGCTAACAAGCTTCAATTGCAATTTAATGTTACAATATTTCTTCATGGGAGCGAGGAGGACTGAGGCGAGGCCCCTCCAGTGTCTGAAGATGGCTGTCCATAACCACCAGTAAAACAAAAAGCTAGTGTTGAAAAACGCACAGTTTACAATAAAAAAGTAGAAACCAATTCATTTCCCTTTTGTTACGAATATAAAGTTTCTTGTAAATATGTACAGTCCTTTGAGCTATTTCTATAGCAGGAAGCATTTCACGAACAAGACACAAGATATACACTTTCAGGACTCAACAAGCCCATTTCTGAGGTCTTGAAGATCTTCCATGAGATGCAAAGACTTAAAGACTGATCTCAGTGACCTTTCAAAATATTCAGACCAGGAGACAAAAACTTTCAGCGAATTTCCTGCCAAATCATCTGACTGAAAATAACCCAACAGACAAGAGAACATAATACAATATTCATGAAACTCGCCAAAGGACACTGACAAGGCATTGGAATTTTGATGGGTTTCTAGAACAGGTTAGCACAGGCTTGCAAGGGACTAGCAGAAGTTTAAGTGTGGCTCCAAGGGAAGATTGGATGCAGTTTCGCTCTTTCCAGTTGTAAAGAACATGGTTGTTCACTTAGAATGTTGCTATTGCAGAGTGAATGGTCAAAACCTGCTTTGAAAATCATTTGCTCTCTGCTTCATGTTCACAGCAAAAGAGAATAGGAAGCAATAAAAGGCTCGAGGTCGGACACGGGGAAGCGAAGGTGTGTCAGCAACTGCCAAAGCTGCTCCCTGTGGGTGTCCTGTGCCAAGACACCGCATCTGATTGCACAACAAGCTACAGCTCACGGGAGGAGCCAGCCCGGGCTGCTCCCCCTGGGGAGCTGAGGCGGGCAGCACTCACTGCTGAAGAGACCATGTCCAGTGCTGAGAGGAGAACACAAGTGTGACTGTAATTCTTGTCATAGAATAAGGCTTGTTAACTCTTCGGTGCCAAATTTCCAGAGTAATTAACGGCTATTTTGCAGTGTAATCTAAAGGTTTCAGTTAATTTACAAGTGAGGTACAATACACTACTCAGCAAAGCAACCTAAAATGAGAGAGCCAGTGATGGTGCAGCAGCATGCAGTGAACTGTCATGCAGAAGACCTGGATAAAGTCTTACAACCCAGTAGCTTATAGGTAATGCACTTTGTCTCAGGGCCGGGCAGGGGGGTTGGTTAAAGCAGGGTTCTTCCCTCCCCATCAGAGCTGCTCTAAAGCAATTTTGGTGAGAACAAAATAACTTTCAGAAGTGGCAGGTGAACAGGCTAATCAGAAGAAATTTTTCATGTGTTCTGTGGAGAACATCCAACCACAGCTCCTACTGAAAGACTCACTCACCTTGGCCCTTCTGTTTCCAGGCCATCAGGGGCTCCCAGCACATCTCAGAACTATGACCAACTCTCTGGTAAGGGGTGCTAACCACAGTGATGACCTGGGGTAGGACACGAGTCCCATTTCCTGGATGAACTACTAGGGACTAAAGTAGATACAAAAAGTTCATGAACTGCTTGAAAGAGTAACAGTAGTACAAAGTGCAAAAACAGGAGTGCAGGAAAGTGCAGAGAAATTAACTGAGCTGTGAACGGTCTTCGAAAGCGCCACGGCTCCCGCTGTGGAGCGAGCTTTGGCCCAGGAATGCTGTTTGGGAACTGGGCTGCAGACAGATGGAGTGCATATACTCAGTATATTTCCTTTTTTTTTCCTGCAGGTCAAGATGAGTAACTTTGTCTAGCTGAGACTTAAACTGAGGACTGGTCCCAGACCTGGCAGGGAAATAAAAGGACAAGTTACACAAGGTATTTCTCTTCCAGGCACGAGGTGCTGGGAGCAGTACATCACCTGCTGCTCCCACAGAGCCAGGGCTCCTGTCATCCACAAACACTGACAAAGGCAGGCAGGCACTGTCAGCATCACTCTGAGCTCAGCAGGCTCCCACGTTCCCTGCTCTAGACATTAGTCCCCTTCAAATCCTCTATCACTTCTTAGGAAATGCACCTTTGCTCTCAGCCCATTCTAGTGTCCAGCAGCTTTTGCAGTGCCAGAACCAGCCCAGGGCAGGTGGTCACAAGGCCAGTGCATGGCACCATGTGGGCTCTATTCCAACAGAATTTGAGGAGCAGGGGGGTGAGATTTGATCTGCTGTGCTTTCCAGTGCCATCAGCCCTTCTGCAGTACCCACAAGCCTTTTCCTGAGAACAGCCACGTTCTGCAGGCTCTGACTTACCTTATTGACTTGAGCAAGGGGAGTTCTGGCCCCGCTCACAGGCACCCTCCCTCGGCCGCTGTCCTCGAAGAGCCGTCCTGGGGAGCGCTCCCTGCGGGTGCTCAGCAGCCGGCCCGGGGATTTCTCCCTCTCCAGAGGCCTCCCCGGGGACTTGTCCCTGCGCAGCTCCGTGCGGCCCTCGCGGTACCGGTGCGGTGTGCTGGGCTCCCGGGGGTGGCCGGGCCCCTCGGGGGGCCCTGGGCTGGAGGCCACACGCTTGGTGATGTGCTCGTTGTACGTGGGAGGGCCTCTCTTGTTCGGGCTGCTGTCATTCAAAAATAATTGATGCGAACCGCTGAGTGACAAAAACCTCCCGTTACATTTTCTTTTAGCAAAAATGTAACTTTTCCCCCAGGGCTCTTCCTTGGAGAAGCATCAGCCCCTCCCTGAGCCAAGATGGAAAATGCAGAGATATTTTGGCAGCTGGAGTATCCATCACACGAGCCACACTGGCAAAGTGCCTTAATGAATTGCCAGTGTAAGTCATGTGTATGGAACAGGCCAGAGAACACCACCTTTTCATACACTCCAGCCATATGCTTTTCCATATAAAAATACACTAAAATTTGATATATGTGTTTTCACACAACTTTCTGTAGCTCAGGCCAGGCTGGGATGAACTACAAGCCTCAATTTCTCAGTGTCCTGTGCACACAGTGGCACCATCAGCCCCAGTATTTAATTACCTGTGTATCACATTACGACTTCCCAGCACTATCTCCCTAAGGCAGACTCATTATTTGATAGAAAGGGACTCTTGCTTTACTGCTGGTTATGACACTGCTTAGTGTCATATCAACAGCATCTGAGCTCAAAAAGCTTTGATGACTCCACAGCTCTATCACAACATCAAAGCAAACCAGCACAAGGTCACAAAGCATTTGTGGAGATTATCCACATCTTCCTAGAGCAGATGTTTGCTTCCTTGTGGATGTTAAGCCATTAGTGACTCTATGCCAGCATTAAAGTAACTGACTGTCACCAGCCTCTAAGAGCAGAACAAGGGCATCCCACCACACCAGGGGAAAAGGCATCAGGAGGGAAGTTTGCTCCTGAGGCACCCAGGGACTGTGACACCCCAACATTGTCACCATGACACCCCAACATTGTCACCATGACACCCCGACGTCCCCGCACCTGCGTGTGGCAGAGGAGCCTCTGTGGTGCTGCGGCTGCTGCTGCTCATTGTTGGTCTCCTTCACCAGATTGCCCTTACAGCAGATCACCCTCAGCTTGTCCTGGTAGGAGGAGGCCAAGTAGATTGCTCCTGAGGAGATTGCAGGCCCGAGGTACCGTGGGTTGGGGATCTCCAAGTGGGCTCGTGCCGGAGTTCTGGGGAAAATTGCAGGAAAAAGTCTTTACAGTGGCAGCACATTACCTTTTCCTGGCAAGTCCATATATTCCTGCAAAACAGGCTGTTCAAAGGAATGAAAAGAGAACAACTTACCCTAGAGAAGCTCGTGCCTGAATCTCAATCACTTCAAGGGAATTGAAGTGAGTCACAAATAGATAGGGCTCCCTGTAGGCTGGAGGAGCAGTGCAAAGGCAGGAAAAAACACAAAATACATTCTCTATTAAAAACTAAAACACAACAGCAAACACAAGAGAGGCTGACAGCCCTGTGGGGAAACTAAGGAATACATTTTATGTAATGACACAGACACCATCAGTAAAGGGGGAGATGCAAACTTAAAGAATTGTTGCTTTGAAACTGTGTCTCAAGGACTTTACTAACCAAAGTATCATGAAAAAGGCATTAAAGCCAGACTATTAACTGAACAAAATCCCATTAGGCAGTGCAAAAGGCCTGAGGGAGCCACGCTGCCCTCATATATTCTTCACTATTTCAGAAACTTAGAGCATTGTTAAAAATTCCACTAGCCAGTTCAATCACTGTCAGACCAGGAACATTAAGGAAATGGAACCTGAGTTTAGTTTTTCTTAAATTGCTTGTATTTCAGAGGGTTTGCCATCTGGATTTATAATAAGCTTAAATTGTGGGAAAAAGCTCCACAGTTTCTGGAAGAATTGGGAAGGGAAAAGGAGACAGAAGGGCTGAGTGCAGGGTACCCATTCCACAAGGATGCTTCCTGGTTTCAATAATTTCCATAATCCAAGGGATTGTCCCTCAACACCTACCAAAAGCTAAGGGCAAGCGGTTCCACTTCAGGTCATCTGTCCTACTGCGTCTTCCATAGGAATCCACAAAGACTCCAAACTCTGCCAAGAGAGGTCACATCAAGTCATGAGCATCTGCCTGAATTTTATTAATTTACTTCTGAAGGGACAAAGGCAGCTGTTCACAGGCCTTTTATCAGGGACATCTTGCAAATCCCAGATTACCATGAATTACTCTAAATGCCATGGAATTGCTTAGATGCAGGAATATTGCCAGGCCAAAAGGTGCTGTGATTCTAGGTCTCTTTGTTCCAGCTAAACTAAGGTCATTATTTAATCTACAGTTGGGAAGGTGATGAGATTCTACCATCACTCACCCAAAATTACTGCTAGAGGGCTTTAGAAGGTTTGTGCATTCCCATGACAGTATACAAGCAGCTATACAAAAAAATAACACCCTCTCATTTAATCACCAGAAGGTTAAGAAGTCTCATCAGTCTGCACGGAAACCAGACAAAGCCCAAGTCTGAGAGCCCCTGAACATCTTATCAGGGTAATCAAACACCTGTTTGCACTGAACATACTGCCTGCAGTCATTCCCTCAGGCACAGAAATCTATATGCAACAACTGATCCACCAGGCATCCAGAACTTTTAAGCCAAAGCAGGTTGTCCAAAATTCAACAGCATTTGGGTATCTTCTGCAGCTCAGAGAACAGGAGCAGTGCAATACCATCCACCACTTACCATGGAAACACAGCAGATATTCCTCCCTCTGCCCTGCTGGGTTCACTTGGATGATACTGACTGGGAAACTGTTGGTGGAAGCAGCAAACACAGCAGAGGCCAAAGTGTGGTCATTTTTATCCAAAAACTCTGCAAAGAGAACGGAGAAAAACACTTTGATTTGCACCAACTTTTTTCCTAAACTGCTTTCAAAAAGCCCTACAAAAGAACCTGTGGAGCCACTTGGAGCATTTCTCAGGAATTATCTCCTACCCTCCAGTGTGTACTGCTTCATCTCAATTTCATAGAACTTGTTGGTTCCAATGATGATGCTGTAAGTGGTCAAATGGATACAGCTGCAAGGCTCAGAGGTTTCAATCTCCTGGAAAAAAGAACAGTATGGACAGATATTAGTCCCCTGCACCAGCTAACAGATAACACTGAGACTGGAAAGTTGTACAATGCTACATTTATCTTTACTAGAGGTGGCAACTTCAAAGACCCTAACGGTATCTCAAAAGCATGTGGACAAAAACTCTTGCTAGAAGAAAGTTTTATTTTGTTGGAAGTGATGCTTGAATGTAGACTTGCATATCAACTCGCCTTGAAGGAGATCCTCTTCCTTTTAGAAGAATATACTGTTCTGGAAGATGTTGTTCTGCTCTGCAGCTCAATTTTCTGGAGCAGTAGTGAGCTCCCTGTTTACAGTAGGTCACAGCCAATCTTCCTTCCTTTCCTCCTTCTTTGTACACGACAAAGATGTTGTCCACCAAGACCTGCCCTTGTGACTGAAGAGCTGGGATAGCTCTGCAGGTTAGCCTGACACAACATACAAATCCCCAGATCTTGTGAGGACAAGATTCCTTGCATAAATCCTACTTTATCTGGAAATTTAGTTGGCAGAAAAGAAAAGCACATTCTGGGCTTGCTGCCATCTTGTTAGGATCTAAATTCAGTCATCTGGATTAGTGGAGATAAGGAAAACCTGCTGTCTAAAACGCCTTTGCATGTTGTGCATGTAAGCCCTTGTCAGAGGAAGGGCTGTAGACTCTCAGTGCTCCTTGCTGTGAGCAGGAGTTGGTATCAGCTGCAAAGCTTGTAGACATTCCAGGTGTGCTGGCATCCACATTGTTTGTGCCCAGGTCTCCATCAGTCATGCCTTTCCTTCTGAGGAGGCCAGATTTGCATGACTGTGCCCACTGCTTCCCTCCAGCAGTGCCCATGGAGCACTCAGGGATAACAGCCTCAGTCACACTGGAAAATGAACTGGTGCCTGCAAAGTCACCTGCAGAACCTCCCAGGGAGGTGTAGTCTGACTGAAACATCCTTTAATTTGTGAATAGGAGAGGACATGAGTTTCTGGGTGCCAGCCTGTTTTAAGGCAGGTGGTATTTAAACTTTTTGTCCTGAGGAGAGATCTCTGAAGGTATGATTACAGCTCAGTCCAATATCTCAAAAATCACAGTTCTGTTCTGCATCTCTCCAAAAACGCCAACTCTTATTAAAGGAAATTGCTGCCTACTCCACTTTGAGTCAGTGCACGGTGCAATTTGTTATCATTTTAGCTGGCAAACAAATTTTCTCATGCACAGAGAAAGGTTTTAGATGTTTGCTCCAAAGCAAAGGCTTAGAGCACAATGTTAATTGACCTCAACTACAGCAGGGAGTTACTCAACTCACCTTTCTGATACAGAACTTGCTCAAGCTCTCATTGTATCGCAGAACCACCACTTTATTGGGCATGGCTGCACAGATACAAAGACTGTTCTCAACCTGTAAGGAAGATAACAAGCATAGTTCAGGATGGCAATAAAATAAATTCTAATGCTGAGCATGTGAAACAGATCCAGGAACCTCTTGCCACAAAAAGAACTTTGTAGAGATAAGCAAGTACATTTTATTAATAGGGTAATTATTGTGAATTCATGAAATAATGAAAAGCCTCTTCACATTCTCAAAAAAGAACGTGAATTTAAATGGCTTCTATGATTCCTTTTATGCTTGAAAGGCGTTAATAAAAAGTGAGAGGGTTTTCCACAGAAAAGGGATTGACAAATTGAAATAGATTAGGTCTATATTTTAACCCCTGTTTATTGTTTTTAGCATCACTTTGAAATGAATGGTGTTTAGTTTGTTACCAAAGTAGTCCACAGAAGTAATTGTTAATGAGAATTTTTGCTGTGGTTAATGCTCCATACTAAAACCAGTAATCTGTTTAAATGTCTAGAATTAAAGTGACGCAAACACCTAAGGAAAGTTGCTAGCCTGGAAGCATGACATTCAAGAACAAAGACTGGACAAAGTTCACTAATTAAAAATCTCAAAATTGTAGTCAATAGTGAGGAGGCAGTAGTACCAAGGTATGCTGGATTTCTTACTATCTAGCAGTTTAAGCTATACCATCATGGCATCCTGACTGAACTGATCTACATTAGCAGCAAATCCCTCATTCTGTCTGCAGCTCAGCTTCTCTTCAGCCCATACATTCTTCTTACTTGAAGAAAAATATTCAGAGCAAGAATATAGACCTTGGATGTGCTGCCAGTGGAATAAAGATGCTGATTTGTTAATATTAAACTCAGAGCAGTCTAAGGGGTGGTCTGAGGGCACGAGGGAGCTGTAACTTACTTTGCCAGCAGCAAAAAGGTGACATCCTTTGACAGCCTCAAAGACATTTGGTGAGACATCAGGCTGGGCTGGGAGGTGAGACTGGGCTAGAGACTGCTTCACTTTCTTTACATCAACAAGACACAGGGCCCTTTCTTCTCCTGGAAACAAAAAAAGGTTGCATTTCATCAAGGGAGAACTCCTATTCTCTACAAAAGTCTTACCTAAGCAGCAGCTCGTTGTTACAGGCTGTTACTGTGGAAACAGTCACAAGGTACCATATAGAATTCATTCCATATTATTCCTATTCAAACTGAAACAGAAAACTTACAGAAACCCAACCCTACAACAGGCAGTAAATCCACCAGGAGAACAACCATTCCCTGCGTGGATTATTAGTGTTTCTAAAGTCTAGCAGAGCACAGTAATTGTGGCCTCATTAAGACTATTCAAAATTAGTCAGGAAGTTTTATTTTGCCCTTCAGAACTTCTTCAAGTACAAGATGTTTTAGTCCCTCTGTGCCAACAGAACTGGCAAGGGATTTCCAAGAACTGCCCTAATGAATTGCTTTACAGCCCAAGGCCAATTCCTCTCAGAAGTCCAGTGACAGACTAACACAGCCTTCTCATCATGTGTGAGATTTGCTTTGTTCTCTACTACCCTGACACAAATAAACCATAGACATCTTAAATCCTTACCAGGAAAAAAACACAAAACTAGCAGAACAAGAGAGAATTTGTTTTTCATTCCCTACAAATTCCCTTCATATAGACACTTGATAATTTGGGTTTTCAGATGAAGATACACCCTAATGTTCAGCATGCCTACATCTGTGTGGGAAGGATTATCTCTGGAAAACCAAAGGTGGAGATATTGAAGCTGGTGTTCCTTTCATAAAGAAATCTTAAATCATGACAGGAGGCCCAGCTTTGTTACAGGGTAAGAGAGGATAAGAGTTGGCCCTATGCCCCAGTAATCACAAAGTGGTCCTCAAATAGTTAATTACATTAAAAAGGTTATGCAATAATTAGGAAGAGATGTTCAGCAATTAGCTCAACATTTTTTGAATTAAACTTAAAATGACAACTGACTTCTAACCTGGAAATGTTTTGTCGCTGGTTCTTCCCTCCCTCAGCTCTGAAATCAGTTTCTCCTGAAGGTTTAACTGAGCACTCATTCACATAATCCCTTACCAGCCAGCCTCAGACAAGACTGTGTTAACCACAGCAAGTAATTCCTGCCAATTTGCTGATATAAAACCAGACAAAAGCCTGGAGCAAATCCAAAGGCAAGCAGGACCTGGCAGCACAAAGCCACTGCAGGGCCAGTGGGAACACAGCCCTGTACCTGCTATCATGAGTAGCTTCTCCAGATCCTTGATGAGGTGAATTTGGAAGACAGCTCCCATTCCTGGGATGTGTGTTAAGGAATTCTTCAGTACATTCAGGGCATAGAGACCTTCTTCTGCACCCACCAGTACTACCTACAACAGGGGAAAAAATAGCACCACGTGAGGAGAGCAAGGAATGCTCCAACAGCAGCTTGGGTGGTACTCTTCAGCAGTGAAGAGAAAAATCAAACCCACTAACAAGAGCATAATTACACACATTGCAATCAACATACTGTTTTCCTGAATCAAATATCCACTACTGAGAAACACCAAAGTGCACATGACCATTACCTGGTCACTGAAGGGCATTGTGCAATTTATATCCAAACGGTCTTCACCCTCCAGCTTCAGCAGTGAGTTCCCCAGCAGTTTCTGCAAATGACAAAAATATTTTTTTTCTTGTTGAGTTAATCTTCATCTCTTTATCTGTGAGTATTTTAACAATGTAAGGTCATTTCAGACAGGCAAAGAGTTTGGCACAGATTTCTTTTTCTCAGAAAGCTGAAAGTTGCAGGGATGCCTCCTACAAAAGAATTAGTAAACTTTTATCTACCTTAGACACAGTAAGGCAAACTGATCAGAATTATCCTAAATTCAGACAGAACCCATTGTTGTCTCTATCCTTTCCATTTTCCCCAACCTCCTACAACAGAGCAGTGGAATTTTCCACGGGGAAGGATTAAAGAAAAGTATAAATGTTGGTGGGAGCGTGTATTTTTCTCAGAGACAAAAGAAATGTGAGCCTGAGAAACAAAAAGAATATTTCCTGCAATCAGATATTCTCTACCTCCAGAGCTAACATTCTCTTATGCAATGCCACAGAATCCAACCTCCCTTTACCAGAAAATAGAGTTATCAGTGTAAGAGTGTGAGAAAGGCTATCCAAAACCTAAACAAATCTGTTTAACCTCTTATTAGGAATAAAACTCAAACTAAAAAGTACACAACCACACACACCTCCCCCCAGCAAGAAACATAAAACCTCTGGCTCTCTAAGAAGGGGAGGGAGTTTTTGCTTCTTTTAAGGTTTGCTTGTTCCATGTGGTACCTTATGAGACTGGATTTAAGCCATGTCCTAGCTGCTCTTCCTTCCTCTGCTGGAATTACAGAGAGATTTTGGGATTCCCTTACTACACTCCCCAAGTCTAAAGAAGGGTATTGTAACACACAGCATCAGTCTTACAGTGACCTGGCTCCTGGTGCTCAAATCACGAGGCAGAAACAATAACTTACCTTCAGTTAAACCTCAGTATGTCAAATACCGAAAAAATATTTTTCAAAACTCTGCTCCCTCCCAGAATATTTTATTATTAAATGAAACTTTTATACTCACAGCATCAGCCTCAGCTTTTTCTCTGGAAACTCTCCCACCTGCCACTATTGATTCCAGTGCTGTGACCCAGCGCTGTTTGTCAGGGAAGCTGGGTGCTAACAGGTAGAGTGTTCTACCAGGCCAGCAAGTGGTGTGTGGATGAGACTCCAATTTTAGGATATATGGCACATCTGAGATGTTATATAGATAGAATAAGACTTAGATTAGTTTTTGGAATATTGTCAGTGGACTTAAAATAAACACCTTTCAGCCTCATTGGAGAGAAGTTGTATTTATCATGACGTACCATGGCTATTTACACAATGGTTTCTCCTTTACAGGTCCTGCACAGGCTAGGTACTTACACTTAAATATTAGCTGGATGTATGCAATCCATACATACAAGGCTGTCTTTAACTCAACAAAAATAATTTCTTGCCTTTTATTCAAAAGAGAAAGAAATTCCATTGTGGAAAAAACAAAACAAAACAAAACCAGCCACTTGACTAAAGTTTTCCCTGTACTGATTAAGAAAAATCTGTAAAAATTGGTTGTGGAAACCTTTGTTTTTAACAGTCTGTATCCTTTAATGCAACAGTCAAGACATACAGAATCTTATCCATCAGTTCTATTCAGTACATACAAATCAACACATCAACATTTTTTCATAATAAGAGACTGTATACACCCCACAGCATTTCTAAGTTAATGGCTTTGTGGTCAGAGCACAATGGTGGCAGGAGTTATGACACACAGTTAATAGAGAAGAAATTTAAGTAAACCGAGTGTTTATGCTACAAATCTCTTAAATAATTCCATTTGGCTTGATGACTATATTAACCACAGTTCTACCACGACAGAAGCAACAGCCTGGGTGTAACAGATCTGGAGTGCTGAGCTACTGCCCTAATTCAGATGGAGGTAAATTACAGCATTTCACAATGAAAGCTTGAGGGAGAAAATTCTGTTCAGCCAAACAAGGCTAACTGATGGCAAGCTGATGGCAAGCCAGATGAAATCCATTTGACCTCATCTATGTAAGATTCTCACCTGTCTTTGCTGTATTTGTAAGCTCAGTAGCTCCTACAGCTCCATGAACAGTTACATCACCATCAGGAAGGCAGAGTTCAAATTCCTCCAGAGGCCTCTGTCCAGCTGCAGGAGAATGGGGAGACAGATTAGAAACAAACAGGTAGCAAGAAAATAACTGTGATAGCAAAAGAAAGTGGATGCACACTGGATGTTTTCACAGCTGGATTATTATGATATGCCAGCCAATAAGATGGCTCAGGGTGTAGAAAAAGATAATGTTGCCTTATCACTGAAGATTTTGTTCAATTTGGTACAGTCATAGCAATCAGTAATAATCCTTAAGCCTCTCAACCCACCAAACAATACCTAAAGATTAAAAAATATGTTCTTGCTAGAAATTCTAAGTTACCTTCTCTTGCTTCTGCATCGTAAATGAGCACTTTGGTTCCTTCCAGGACAATATACTTCCTGTCCCAGCCCTGTTGCCCACGCTTATTATTCCTGAGGAAAATAAGCACAAAGCAATGTTGGACTTTCTGCTTGGATTCTACAAAAAGCAACTCTTATAAAAGAGAAATTTCAGTGGTAACAATTGTAATTATAGTGGTGGTAATTGTAATGGGCCTGTACCAATTTTTTCATTGTAAGAACCAGGGTAATATAAGGCCAAATATTTCAGCACCTGACATGACACCAGGATTCCTGTTTATACCTTGGCACTTTCATCCACCCTTCCAGACGCAGACTGGTGCTTGGCTCCTTCAGCTGCAGCCCAGGGGAATTCATCTTATCCCGGCAGAACGCTTCCGAGAAGTGCGTGGCATATTCAGCTGGCAGCCCACAAGTAGCTGGCAAGCAAGTGGAGCATTTTGGGTGACACATCACCTGGCATTCTGACAAGAGGACAGGGAAAAACTTCTGTTAAATGACAAAAAAAAAAAAAAAATCATGACACAGATGCCTCAACTTCTGACACACAAATCCCAGCTTCTCCAAGGTTCCCCTTCCACTCCAAACCATCAGATGTTTTCTGAATGTTTGCACCAGGTAATTTCAGAGTCTTCACACTTGGTTGTTTCTTTCCCTGTTCTGGATGACTGATGCCTTTTCCTCCCCCCGAGCTGTGCTGTGTTTTGCCCTTACCCAGACACTTGGAGGCCTGCCTGCCGAAGTGCACCGTGTCCAGGCACACTGCACACTTGGTGGCCCTCATGTTGAGCCCCACGTTGAAGCGATGGGGGATGTTGTGGTGCATTCGCTCCTTCAGGCGCCGGCTGTACTCTGCAAGGGACACAACTCATCAGCAGGGTAAAAACTAAATCCACACAGAGATGGCATTGACAGAGAGAGAAAAACAGGAGCTGAGCAGGAGCCTACCCTCTGGTGTGGAGGATTCCTTCCTGCGGCTGGAGGGTGGGGCCAGCAGGCTGATGGGCGTGGGCTGGTGCTCTGGGGAGCGCACTATGGCAGACATGATGATCTGCTGCCTGGCTGTGGCCGGGGTGGAGGGGTGAGGGTGGTCAGATATTTTCCGATGAGCAGCTACAGACAAGACAAATGTGCCTGGTTAACATCACCAACGTGGCACTCTGGTTCCTAGCAGGGCTCTGTGTGACCAGTGTGCAGTTACAGCCCAGAGAATGGAGTGTAGCCTTATTGTAACTTCATAGCAGTGGTAATAATTAAACAAAAAATGCTATTCTTAGAGTGGCACACAATTAGAGTGGCATGTTTTCAGTGTGCCTCCTTCCAGATTCACCTTTTCTGTTAACCCCTACCTTCTTCACGAGCAGATCTGAGTTCAATGCGTGTTTTCTGTAGAGCCTCCTCCAGCTCAGCAGAACGAGCCTTCTCCTTCTCCAGTGCCACTTTCAGCTCATTGTATTGCAGGGGAACCTGTGTGGGTAAAGAAGGGTCCTCTTTCCGCCGACTAAACAGGCCCTAGCAACAGAAACACACAGACAACTCCTAACTCCTAGCAAGAGATGGCTTAAACTAGGCAAAGTGACACTAGCTAGTCCGGCCAGAGGGCCTAATGGCAATTCTGTTATGTGTAAGGATGGATTTTTAGTTCATATTGGCACTGGAGAGAAAAATGTCAAGGTATGGATTAAATTAAAGAGGGACGTACATTACCTGTTAGTACTCACACCTGAAGTTTCCAAAAGCATCTAAACAGAGGATCTCAAAATATGTGGTTAAAATTAAATTACTTCATTCAAAATGACAGAACAGCTTATGACAAAGATGTGACACAAGTCACATCACCT
This sequence comes from Buphagus erythrorhynchus, assembly GCA_013400855.1. NCBI lineage: Eukaryota > Metazoa > Chordata > Aves > Passeriformes > Sturnidae > Buphagus > Buphagus erythrorhynchus. The sequence goes on along the minus strand of VZTT01019476.1, from coordinate 26,941 downwards.
GACTGATCAGTCCTATGCTGTGACTACAGGACAACCACTCTTGATACACAATAGGTTTGTATACATATACATACTTAGAATTAAAAAATACATGCTTAAAAATCTGTATTCCTACAACCTCACTGAGGTGTAGCTACTGAGTTGTAACCTAAGTGTTGTAGGAATAACAAAATACCAGAAAAGCCACGAAAACCACATTCTGCCTAGTAAAGTTTGTGTTCACCAACTCAGAATGGTCTCAAATGAGGATAACATTTTGTTACACAAAAAAAGATAAAACCGAATATTAAGAATACACAGCACATAACTGATTACAAAACCATTAAATTCCATGCCTCTCAAACCTTCTTCACCCACCTTTTTCTTTTTTGCTGGTTGATCCATCTTTGCCTGCAGGAAATCAATGAGTTTAGTTTGCTGAGAAATAGTGCCCTCCATTTTCACTTTTTCATGGGAATAGAGAACCTGTGAATCACACACAAATGCAAGAAATTTCATCTTAACAGAAGAAGCAAACAAATACCTCGATAGCAAAACAGAGCTAAAAGATGCCATACAGAAAGCGTCACACAGAAACTGTAAATCACATCCTAAAGCCTCACAGGGAATGAGGCAGAGCACTGCCCTGCTTCCTCACCCTCACCTGAATGTTTTCCAGCTGATATTCCAGGTCACTTCTTTCAGTCTTCAGAAGATCTGCTCGGTCCAGAGCCTCTTGCAGACCTTGAGTCAGGCGGAAGATGTGATTCTTCTGCAGATCCATTTGCTGCTGCAGCTTTGCCTGCTGTTGAAAGGAAAACAAAGGCCAGTGTTTTGGGTTTGTTGTCTTCTTGTTTGTAAGGAAAAGCTATTAAATGTTGTCACTCCTTGTAAAATAATCATCACTGCATGACTTATAAATAAACACAAAATTCTTCAAAAGCTGGGAAATTACAACACTCTAGAAGATTCCTTTCCTTTCAGAATGCATTGTGACTAAACAAGCATTTCTGTGTATTTATATTAATCTGTAGCAACACCATCTTCTCAAGCTCTCTGTACAACCACCAGAAGCCACCTCGGTACTTTGTAAAAATAAATTGAAACTACAATCTTTACTATAAACCAGGACAGTCATAGTCACATGATATAAGGAAAATAATGGCCAGCTGTTTACATCTTTGTCTCCAATAAACACCAGAGGGCACGTGACAAAATGCTCCTAATTCTTTTAGGATTTACACTTTCTTGACAAGAAGGCACCTGACTAGGAAAACCATGAATGCTCTCATGTTACAAAGCAAGAGCCAGAAATCTTTCCTGGTGATGCATAAAGGAGTAGGCAACCTGTCAGTACCCCAAGAATACCAGAAGGCTCTAATTGCCCTAATTGTCCATAACCACCCGTGAAATCCCTTTTTGGAGCCTCTTCCCCCACCAGCCAGAACTGGTTGCCTGCATTCACTTACTCCCTGATATGGTGTGACTTGGATCCAAATCCTGTGACCCAAATTAATGATGAAAAGAGCTCTGAGAAGCCTCATTTGTGGCCTCCAGGTATGCACCCTCAGCATGTTGGCTCCAGAGCTGGTTTTAAGCTTTGGCCTTTGCCCTTGGCCTGGTCAGAGCTGTGCCTGGGCACAGACCTGGACTTGCAGACCTGACCTAGGATGGTGCCTCAAGACTAGAGGCTTATAAATGATCACTGGTACCTTCAGTAAATCTGCTCTGGTCCTCTTGTTCAGGTCCTGTGGGTCTGAGCCTGCAGGCTGCAAGGTTCTGTCCTTGCCTGGCATGCTGTTCCCCTTGGCTGCCAGCTCCCCTGCCCCTGAGGAGCAGCTCACTTTTACCCTGACATGGCCACATGCTTGGCAAACTTTTAAGTGAAAACAACTCCCCCAACTTGACTAATCTCCCCTGTTATATAGAAGGATGGATGTGTAACTCTTATTCACACAACCTCCCCTCCTCAAGATGTGGAATCTTCTGAAGCTCTAACATGAATCTCCAAGGTTACCTCCTCCAGAAGCCTCTGCTTGAGCTCCCTTTCTGTCTCAAGCTTCTGCTGTAAACTGCGAGCGTTCATCTCCAGCATGGCGTGCTTCTTCTCCAGGTCATTGAGCTGGGAAAGAGGGTCAGAAGAACATTGAACACTAATAAATATAGTTCCACAGTCTTAAAATCCAACTTCACCGAGCACATGCTGAAGAAAAGTGATACAATTAGCCTTTGGTTGCTGGGAAAAAACCATCCAAAAGACATTTTGGCTTTTTCAAATGCAGATACCAGGTTATTGAAGGACTTCATTCCAGGCATCATAGGCTGCTGTCTGCTTTAGTCGTCTTCAAAGAAAATCTGAGGTCTTTGGCTTGAAGATAGAATTCTATTCTATGCCCTTCAGTCTTTTTAATTTGTCGCTATAACATCTTGGAAAAAGCTGCTCAAGGCCTCATTTCTAAAAGTAATATCAATGGAAAAGTATTTCATCTAATTATGAAAGTCTAGGATTGAAAGTTACTTACCTTATCAGAAAGGCTCTCTGCTTTTAGTTTTTGTTCCTTGAGTGCTTGCTGCAGGGCCAGAATCTCTGCCTTGTGTTCCTTGACAGCCAGTTCTACCACCTGGCGAGACTCAGTAATACGCTGATCTGCTCTCACTCTGCATTAAAATGGAAAATAATGTTACCTAACTCCTTGCAGGCTTGACCTCTCCCTAGCAGGCAGTGGCATCAATAACTCTTTAAGGGGTTGCCTCAAATTCAAGATGTTACATTAGAAAGCCAGACTGTTTGCTGCAACACTTTATATTATATAACCCTGTTCCTGCCCCTGCTAGAACTACAGCCTTAAAAATTTCAAGACCCCACAGGAACAGTCAGGAGCAAAGACTATTTTTCCATGAAATAAAATAGAAGATAATAAATCGAGACATTTTATAAATTACAGTGATAAATACCACTCCCCTTGAATCATTCACTTGCAAAGAAACAAAAGGAACAATATCAGTGATGACTATTAACTAATAAACCATTTTTAGAACTACCTCACAAGATTTTATATTTAGCTCCAACTCCCATATCCTATGCTAAATATAATTTTTGTACTAGCTTCTATAGACCATTTTCATAAAAGTTAATAAAAGGGAAGGAAGGGAGAGAGACCTGCTCTGTTTCTCAGTATCCAGCATCCTCTGCAATTCTCTAACTCGACATTCAAACTGGGACTTCTCATCCCCTAGAACATTTCTCCACGCTTCCCACTGGCGCTCTTTCTCCAGGAGTTCATCATTCAGAGCCTCCAAGTCCATTACTTGCTCTTCCAGCATCGTACATGTTGTCTTCAAGGCCTCCATAGTCTAAAAATAAATCCTCCTATCAATTCTCACATCCCACATCAAGCGTGCACTTTCAGCTTCAGCCCTACCATTTCAATTACAGTACATGCAAATCGGCAGTGAGCAGGAGCTGGGAAATCACAGCCCATTTATTTCAAGGCTCATGTACATTCACTTCTGATCCCTGATAATGTCAGGTCGATCTCATTATGAACATTTTGAGATTTCCAGGGCCACAAAATTAAAATGAGTAGTTCTAAATGACAATGCCCTCAGAGTGCAGGACTGCCGCATAAAATTGTGTAAACACATGATGGGAAATACCAAAAATTTCCATTCACTCAACTGTGAAGTATCATCACTTCTTATGGGTTTCTAGATGTAAAAGGAATTTTTGCCAGCTCCCATAAAGAGCTCCTGACCCAGACTTAGAGACCTTACTTGTTTCTGGCTGGTCAGCTGCATCTCCCTCTCAGTGATCTCTCGGCGGAGATGATCGACTTCACTCCGCAACTGCACAACCTCGTCGTTGGCCCCCGAGGCCTCGTCGAGTTGTTTGGACAGGAAGAAATTCTGGTTGTTCAGCTCTGCATTGTCTTCAGTGAGCTGGTTCAGCTGCTCTTCCAAATCTGAAATCACCTAGAAAGAAAAATAAATTACACGTGAGTGAGCACAGGTTTTTGAATAAGCATTCTCACCCAGAATTATTTATTGCCAAGATTTTACATTGTTTCTAATTTCAACAAAAGGGCAGTGTTATAGTGGTAGATATTTGTGCATAGTAATGTACTTGGATTAGGAGTAGAGTTTTGTGTCTTAGAGAAAATAGCTTTTTTTTTTTTTTTTTAAATCTGGTTCAGAGCATAAATATGCTGCAATGTAATTTATTATTTGAGAGACCTGTCATAACTAAAGCACTGGATTGGGAGCCAGGAGTTCTGGCTGGATTCTCAGCTCTGCTGCTGACTTAGAGAGACCTTTAGCCAAAGCACTTTACCTTTTTGCCTCAATCTCCCATAAGTGCAACGAGGCTAATTACTCTCAGAAAGGCTTTCAAAGTGTGGTATTGAAGAAAACAGACCAAGAGGTGCAGTGGAGGCAGTGCAACCTGATGGATATCCCAGGGAGTTGCTTATATTATTATTTGTAACACTGGGTATAACCAGGAAAGGCAGAAAAATGTTAAGAAATACATTCTATCAAAGTAACAGCATTATGGATGGCAGCTGGGTACAGGAGGGAAGAAACCAGTGTGATAACACAACACAGAAAATCAGTGAAAAGCAAAAACTCAACAAGGCCTTTGCTGAAGTGGGAGCATCCATTTGTTCAACCAGCATTAACTAAAAGCTTTAAACCACAGTCCACTCCAACTGAAAGACAAATATAAACAACAGTGGGCCATTTTCACAGTTGGTTTTATGAATGAAAGGCCTGAACACTGGGTGGATGAATATGAACCTCCTCCTAACTCAAAACCAACATCACCACAACAGAAGAGAGAGAAAACTCAGTATAATCTTGAAATCAGCTTTATAAAAAGAATTTCAGAAACTGATACACTCTATACAATTCACATTCAAATCTTAAAAATATGTTCTAGAGGCTCTTTTGCCTGGATGTCAAAGAAAAGTGAATAAGATACTTCATTAAATGGGAAAAAATAAAATCTCAGAGCACAGTTGGCCACACATTCAAATTTAAATGTTCCAATTTCCTACACAAGCCAAGGACTTAAATATCTAAAGCAGTAGAGGATAGAGCACACAGCTCCTCTCAGCTCTCTGGAAAGATGACAACCATTTCTTTTTGAAGAATCTGTAATGCATATTTTGGCAGCCTTTTACCATGCCTCTCCTAGATCTAAATTAACAGTTTGGTTTTTAAACTGTGAGCAGAAAAAGTCCAACAGCCATTACTGCCTGCTGGGTGAAGGGGAGTTCCTGCCACCCATATGTTCAGGGTCAAATCAAGATGATTCACACTTCAAAACACAACATTTCTGAAGAGATGTGATCATGTGCTTGTTTCTGAGCACTCTTACTGCCCCATTCAAAATACACATTTTCCTCTGCATTGTTTGCACCAAGCTTTCACAGGAGGCAGCCTGTGTCATAAGGACATGTTACTGCCTAGACTGCTACAGAAATAAGAACTTAGATATGTTTATACAAACAAAAAGGAATAAAAGAACATTTGTTTTTATAGTGTTTTACCTACTGCTCTTACAACAGCTGAGATCTCTACTAACTGCCAGATAAGAAACTCACTTTTTCTTCCATTTGTTTTAATTTTATGTTTAACCACACCATCTAGGCAGTTTGAAGATATATTTTATATTCATGGTTTCTTCCACATCTACAATTTTCATCTTCCATCTTCCACAATTTTATATATTAGTACAAGTAATTTCTATTAAAAAATATTAAGCTAGTTTTGAAATACAAGAAAACTGAGATGAGGGAAACACAAAATGGATAAAGTAACAGGCAGAGTAAATTATATCCAACTACTTAATTAATTATTAAAACAGGCTGTATTTCCTGTTGATTTTATTCCTTAATGGCTGGAAGTTAAGCTCCCATTTTCCTTTTTTCTAGGTTCTGAGATTTTGACTTCTTTCCCTGAATACAACTAAAATTAAACCAGATCATATTATATTTCACTGCTACATTTTATCTAGTAGGATATTTCTGGAAGACTTCAGACAAATAACAAAGCAGTTAAGAAAGAAGGGCTCCAGAAGATGTGACATGATCTCTTTCCTTCTTCTAACAGAGTATTTACTGACAATTTCAAAACACCCTGGCTTAAATTCCAACTATATTATAACCTAGACAATGTAATCTAGATAGATAGATATAATTTTTTTAACAAGAGAAAATTTGTTCCTTTTGGTACAATCTTCCATTTTTCTTGGGGAAAGGGGATGTTTGTTAACACATCCAATACCTATCTACAGCTATGTATAAACCAACAGGATTAGAGAGTTTATTAACACTATAAAGCCTAAAGAGTATTGGGTAATTCTCACACAGGAAGATAGGATGTAGTGTCATATAAATGTTTGTCCTGGGGATCAACAAAAAAGAAAACACAGATCAAAAAAACCCCAAATTTAATTGGAAATGTTGTCTTAGGCATACATACATACAACTTATACCAGAATCCTGTACCTGGAAAGAGTTAATAGCTTTAGATATTTTTCTTTTCAGTTAAGGAAATCCCCAGGCAAAAAAAAAGACCCAAAAAAAACCAAACCAGCCAACCCTGAGCTATTCCGAGGTAAATGTGAAGTATATTAAAGGACAACCAGTAAGAAAATGCTATTATATCCTTTAGAAACCCATAATATAATTAGAAAAATCTTCACATTTTAAGTTTATAAATTAACCAAACACTTTAAACCTTGGAAAAGCAATTCTAGACAATCTAGACAACCACTGCATCACCACTCACAGAGCAACTGGAATTTTCTCCTCTATTTATGCACATCTTCATCACAACTAATCCATAAAACAGAGATATCATCTAACTACAGAGATTGTTCACTGCACACCACATCTAAGCACACAGCTTATCTTTATCCTGATGCAGAGGACTGTATCTCATTTTTAAATATTGCAGAGCAACCCAAGCATAGCAGCTCCTCAGCAGAAGGGACGTATCCACCATAATTCCCTCCCCACTGAATATTCTGAGGAAAGCAAACTATTCCTCTAGTGAGACTGAGCAGATTCACAGCTGGTACCCCTGGTCCTACAAACCTCTCCAGCCATGGATCAAATCAAATATCAGAGCAACAAACAGTCAGGGCCATGACAATCTCGTTTGCATATCAGACAAAATGTACTAAATTTAATCCATATGCTCCACATATCAAAACCACAGGCACAATAATGAGGAAGAGGAGAAAATTAAGGAGTTTTATTTATACACTATAACTGCAGCTTGCAAACTTCCCCATACCCTATTCTTTCATAAAGGTGTCTCAGTTCTCAGATACCATCAACAAATGTGCAGAAAAATGCTAGGACACAGCAAGGGAAACTGCTTTGGGATGCTATCAGCAGTGTCTTATTTGGAGTTTAATGCAATTCCAGACTAATAGTGTTGCTCTATCCATATCCACTCCTTCCCATCCCCACTAATCTTTACCAGAAAGCTACCTGTCAGAAGTAAATAGGAAACAAGAAAAAGCTGTCTCTCAGCACCAAATTACTGTGAGGAGGAAGTGAGAGCAGACATCAGACTCCTTTTGTCTTTACCTACTCTGAGACAAAGCTTTTCAGCCAGAGAAATCCCAACGCTGAGAGGCCCAGGCTCTCAAACAGGGCTGCAGATAGATTGTATCTCTACCTTTTCCATCAATACCTAACAATGAACCCCTCATTTTCCTCCCCTCTCCATAGTCAGACAACATCTGTCCCTTGAAACACACCTTAAACATGGATCTCAGTCTCCAAAAACACATCCTGGTTTATCTCGAGGGACATTGGGAGCTGCAGAGTAGTAGGACACTGCCCAGACTGCATTCCTCTCCTTCCCACAGCAAGCCAGGATTAAAACACCCAGTCCCTGTGTTCCTGTCCTAGGTCTCAGAAGACGAGCTGCCTCTCCCAAACAGGAGCCTCTTCCTCAAATGATGATGATGAGACCTTCACTGTGGACCTCTCTCACACCAACACCTTAGAATTTTCTGTCAGGCTACAAAAATTACAAAGCTCCATTTCTACCTGTAACTGGTATCTGCCATAATATTTTCTGTGGAATGGGAATCAAGGATTACCCCTTCCACCCAACAGGAATTTTATTTTTTTTCAGAAATTTAACAAAGCCACATAAAAGTTTTTGCCTGGGTATTAGCCTTGTCACAGTGGGCAAAATTCCTTTACTCTGAAACACAATTTAGCATGAAGGTAACATCTTTGAGTATTATTTTGGAAGCTCACAAGAACACGGATTATTCTTGTATGTCAACTTATTGAGCCAATGTAGAATCAGGATCTTAGACTGAATTCAGCAGGAATTCACACATAACTAAAATTATACCTGTCTGATGGGCTCACAGATTTAATGCCTCAGTATCCAATCTCTTGCACAAGTGCAGATCAGGCCTGTTAATGTTTAAGACTGGAACACAAGATGATGACAAAAGAAACTCAAGGGAACATAAACCTTGTTTTATTGGACAAAACTTGAATAAATGGAAATGCAATAACCAATTAGTAATAAGAAATGCCACTCATTACTAGAGTAAAAGCAACAGCCTGTAATTCAGATAGTGGTTCTCTGGTGTTTTACTAAGCTGAGTGCAAGGCTTGTATAGGACTCTTTCCTGCTAAACATTTAAAGACTTTACTGCCTGCTTACTGGAAGTTTCCTTTTGGAAACAATTCTATTATTATTTAGATAGTATTATTTAGCTGTATTTTTAACTTTAAACATGTTGATGTTCTCAGAACAAGCCATAATTCGGAGGTATCTAGAAACAACTGACATATGTGTAAGTTTTCCTATTTAAGAATGCCTTTTATTTCTAGATCTTTCTTTGATTGTCTGGAAAATACTTTTTACACTCAAATGGACCATTTATTTCATAGAATAAATGTAGGGAACTAGTTCTTCTCCCTCAACAGATTTGCTGGATGAGCTGTCATTGTGAGAAGGTTGTGGTAAGACTGTGTGTGTGCCCACGAGCACGTGTGTGTACAGCAGGTACCACAAGTTACAATTTTTGTTGTAATTACATATCCTATTATTTCTTGCTCAACTGAGTGACAGAGAAAGCATGGAAAAGGAGAACCCAAAAATACCTCCTTGGTCAGAGACCTCAGCAAAAGGAAGAACAAGTGTGCAATAAGGACACAAGAAAAGCAGGCACAGCCTTCTCTACAATCAGAAGCTGTGACTTTTGTGAAGCTAGAGAAAAAGGAACAATACCAAAGAAAGTAGATTAGGTATTTTTATTTATCTTTTGAAGACAAAAGTTCTGAAGTAATTACTGAAGCAATTCAATTTTTCAATATTTCTTTCCTGTCTAATCTTATTTTCATATTCTTATGCTGTTTGGGGCTCCTCAATAAGACCAAATAAAAAGTAATTCCCTACCAAAGTTTGCCAGACTAGTTCAAGGAGTTTGTGGCAGCTTAAAAAGGATCTCTCTTGAGAACTTCCTGAATGAATAAATCCATCCTTTTTCATACTGTATAAGTAGCAGCATATTACAATTATTCCCTTGAAGTGTTGTTGGATTTTAAAAGGAGTATAAATTCTAATCACCTTCAAGTGGAGTCACACGGTCACTAAAAAGCACAGCCTGCATCATACTGGTACCATCAGAAAAAAACAAGTTTGAAACATCTGGTGAAAGCAGTGTAATTAGCATTTCTTGACCCTCACTGGCAATAGAAGATTGCCCTGATTTCCTCATTCCTCAGGCAGGATGGACAGCCAGGAGCAGTCACAACACAAAACATGAAATTATCTGTCCATGGTCAATTAAATTATACATGCATTCTCCTGGGCTGGAAAGAGAATGTATGATGAGTATGTATTATTCATTTAGGAACTATTTAATTAATTTCTTATTGATGAGGATGTTTGATCCCACTTATCCCACTGAAGGGCCTTACAATGCACAACACTTTTACAAGTCCTTTGAAGCTCTTGACATTCTGGAAATGTTATGGGTCATTCTTCACTGCTGGAGCTTGTTCCCCACACTCAGAGCTGAAGTGTCACTGGATAATGAGTTACAGCTCTGCAAGGCAGGTGACCCTGCAGTGAACAGTTTCCACACCTGGTTTTTCCCTGCATGGAGATCACAAAAGTGTTTTCACAGAAAGCTGTCACTCTGAATAAAAGGCATGATCCAGAGCAACAGAAGATAGCCCTGGATGTAACATCTATGATGACACATAGGGAGCCAGACATTCAATTTAAGAAAATGAGAAAGGGAACAGAAAGTGGAGTTTCTTGTGTAGGATTTCTTTTAGACAGAGGTTAAAACACTTTGGAAAGCTGTACTTCTTCAGTTCTTCCTATCTAGATATTCTATGTCCAGAAGAACTCCCTTGCTTAGTGCTAAAGAGCAAATGAGGAAAACAGAATGACTCTCATGCTGAAAAGATATTTTAAAAGATGAAAACTTATACATTAGAGACTTACTCCTACAGCATGAAAAATTACATTTGAGGAAATCACTGGAAGCAGGGAAACAGTCAAGATAAAATGTCCCAGCAATTAAGCCCTGCTTACAGTGTGGGGCAGAGAGAAAAAGCCCAGAATAATTCACAGTCACTGCTGACCCAGAGGACTGTGGGCCTTATCCAACACTTGTGTAATTCATGTCCTTGGAAGGCAGATACTCTCCATAAACTACCATGAACAAGTGTGAAGATAGTGTTAAACTGCAAGAATCCCTGTGGATAGACAAAGCCCCTGGACACCTGTCCTGGACTGATGAAATGAATCTGAAAACAGATGTCAATCAAAATGTCAAAGATCTCAAGCAACAGAAGGTGAAAATTTAGATCCTGGAGCTCTCTCTGCTGTATGACAATGTATTATTCGGAGCCTTAACATTTCTTGTCTCTTCAAACGGTGTTAAAGTCCTCCTTAAAACCCACTCTGGCCTAGATCTACAATGCAGCTCAGGATTTGGACAGGTAGATCTTTTCTTCTTGTGAGCAGAAAAGATCTTCACCTAAAGTCGTTTTTTTGCAGCTGCTCCACCATTCTTATTAGCTGCACTGCAATGAGATATTTTAATTTACTTTCTTCTCCAAAAAGAAGAACAGTGACAATTTCATGATCAGACTAAAACCTCAAAATTGAGGTTTACCTGAAACCTAAAAGAAATCCAATCCAATCCATCCAGCTCCTACTAGCACCTTGAAGCCAGAAGTCCACATTATGAACTAGTGTCATCAAGGATTAAATGAGGAAATTGTTTGTTTCATTATCCTTAATTTCAAAATAATTCAATGATCTGTATTTAATACTCACTGTGCAGCTATTACGAAGGGCTTCAAATTTACGCTGGATTTCATCTCTATGTGCCTAAAGGAGGTAAGAAGTTAATCATCAATTTTTTATACATTAGAATTCGAGAATGCTGTTGCTAAACAAACTGCAGAACAACCTACCAGCAAGCAAAGTTTGGAAGGCAGATGCTGCAGGCTATGAAAGCACTTTGCAGTGGCAAAGAACTGATTAGCAAAAGTCCCATCCTACTTAAAATACACTTATGCTCCCAACTCTGAAGTGCTTTAGGAAAATGTACAAGCTCAAGAATGGAATTATGTAACAGGTTCCATATGAAATGGTCACCAGAAGACTTGTTGATCCCATGTTAAGTTTCTACATTATTGACATTTTAATTTCAGTTGGTTTTACTTCCGTATCCAGATTGTTGTTTTGTAGAAAATAAATATTGCATACAATTTAATGCTTGCAAAGAAAAACTATAATGATGTATAATGCAAGCTACCCCAAACAGCTCTGCCAATCTACCTGAATCCTACCATCAAGTCCCATTTAAGCCTGAGCCTCTCTAAAAAGCAGTGATAAAATATAATAATCAATTCTTTGGAGGACAGCATCTAAAGTACAGAAAAGTTCAAACACTCATTTTAAAGAATGCAGTATTGCATGCACCATTTTATCCCCTAATTTACAAGCAAAGCATGACAAAGCAAAAAGTTCTTGTTTCAGCCTCATGGCCTCTCTCAAAATTCAAAGTGATTTAACAAGTGTCTAATGTCATGTGCTATCTGAAAACAAACAAAAGGTTACTGCTCAAGCACATCCAGCCACTTTTCTTCATTCAGAACATTTTCCTTAGAGCCAAGAGACTAAACAGGAAAAAAAACGTTCAGCAGAAGTCAAATATGAGAGCTTAAAAGCTATCTTACCACAACAGGCAATGTGAGAAAGAAAAGTATGTAAAAAACTCCATGACAGGAATAGTCCCAAGCTTATTGGGCTGGACTAACAGCAGCTAGTCCAGCACTACCAGTTTGCCCCATTAACTGGAGCAATAACTGAGTGAACACAGGTCATGAATATTCATCTGTTTCACTGCTGGGTAAAGATCCCAAGGCATTGCCAGCCCCCTGGCAGTGATTGTGGCTGTTAGCAAAGCTTTCAGCTGGGAAGGGACTGCCTCAGCTCTGAGCAAAAGGAACCCGATGCCATTTCTATTCAGCTATTCTTAGGCCTCGATGCTGTTGCTGCTCTTGCCCAGCCTGTGCCCACTTTAGAACTGAGGGAATGGTTCTGCCATTCATCTACCCAAAGCATCAGCATAATACCAGTGCCTGTGCCAGCTAAGCCCACCTCCCCTCTCAAAAACCAGCAAAGGCAGCAATATTCAGAACAGTTCTTTGATTAAATGCCACTGGAGCACGAGAATGCCCATTTGCAACACTTCCAAATCACACGACTGAAGGTCATTAAAGGCTGCTGCTCAAGGGGGGTTAGCTGGTAGCAGGTGAAACTCTACCTGCAACCCAGGGAATCTTTTGTGAAGGAAATATTTCTTAGAATCAAACAGTTTGAAAGCATCTTTTTGTGCTCAAGAGACAGCAACCAGCAGCATTTAATTTAGAACTCCATTTACAGGGGGTTGGAATGGAAGAGGGTGGCAGGACTTGAACTTTGTTTCCCTTTCTATCACTCACACACCTCACCAGACTGCAAGGCACACATGACAATTTTTAGTGAGACAAGCATTGGAATAAAATTGTGTTAGAACACTCTCCCTAGGAATTTGGTGGGTTATTTTTTTTTCCCTGAATAAGTCTCCTCAAAGCAGGGTAACTGATAGGAAAAAAAAAAAAAAACATTCAAACCCTTATGACCCACAAAGTACTTTCAAACTCATGAGCTATTATTTAAATAAGTATATCACAGAGTTAAACTAACAATACCAATTTCAGATGCAACTTTCACCTCAAAACACAGGTAATAATGCTCCTATAAGCCATCAGTCAGTTTAGGTAGCAAGGAATCATTACTAGGAAGTACTCATATGGTTAAAGATAAAATTTGACATTGCCATTCTTGCCTCTATCAACACAAGGCACAATTCATATCCATTTCTGAAAATTAAAAATTAGATCACAAATTCCTTTTATCCTCTTCATGAAACATGCACCTCCATAATTCTAGTGTGTATCTGCAGTTTCAGGGCTCACCGTGAGGGCTTGGATCTCCTCCTCTGCCTCGGCCGTGGTCTCCTCCAGCTCAGTCTTGGCCTCACGGAGCTGGTTCTCCAGGGCTGTGCGTGCAGCCTGCAGCCCAGTGATCTGGGATTCCCTCTCCTGCAGGGTCAGCTGCAGCTCTGTCAGCTGCCTCTTCAGCTCCAGCTTTTGTTCTTCATGCTCTAGACTAACCTGAAGAAAGACAGTAGTATCCAAAGGTAAGTTACTAACAAAGACATGACAGGCAATGTAGTCTTGTTTCAGAACGCACTTTAAGATGCCATTGCCATGTCTATTCCCCTGACAGACTGCTTAAGGCACTGAGAAATCAAGGACACAGCTTAGTCTACTCCCTAAAATCTACTGGTTTTCTTGGAAAAAACAACCTGGCATTTTGAAACAAGGGCACAAGAATAGTTCCAGCTGTAACTCAAACACATCCAACACTGATAGAAAATGTTGAAGTAGTTTGTGATTAACTTTCTTCACTGAATCTGAGAGTCTCTAAGGATCTTTATTTGGAAATCTCTGGGCATACATTACCTACATTTTGCAATTGACTTCCATGTTTCATCTTCCCTTCAGGTTCCTTTTAAAGAAACCCACCAGCTCTGGTTCTGGCTCTGATTTTACCTGAGTGGCTTCTGATGAAGGTTTTCTTGCAGCACACACAGGGATAAACATGTCACTCCAGGGATAACAAATGAGCAACTAAAACAGATCTCAGTGCTCAGGATCAATTCCAAACCTTAGCACCTTCTTCAGGTTCCCTGCTATCACAAGGGAATCTGTCTGTTGTGCTTGAGATGTGTGACAAGGCTGTCAGAAACCTTACACTGGTCTCAGCCAGCTTCTGGCCAAAGAAGGACAGGCTGGTTGTCCAACAACCTCAGCTGAAGGCAAGATTTCAGCCTTAGCTGAAACTTAGTGGAGTGAGACTGGAGAAGAATTTGTGGATCCAAACTAGTTAATACAAAATTAAAAATGAAGCACAGCTCACAGATCTTTAAAAGTGTATATTTCCATATTACTGTTAGGTTTTTTGGCCAGAAAACTCTGCAAATGGTGCATAAAGCAGCAGGTTCCTTTTTTCTTACAACAATTCTGCTGTGTCCTTTGCTTTCTTAGCTGTAGATTCTCAGGCTACAGGCTACCTGTCTGGTCATTGTACATTGCTGAGCTATTATTCTCTACCCAGACAATATTATAAGGGTACTGTACAAACAAACATAGAAATAGAATTCTGAAAAAGCAAGATGATCTAAAAACTCATATTCAGGATGACAATTACATTTATCTCCTTTTAATGAGCTTTTTTTTTTTTTAATTACTAGTACACTTTCAAATACCACTACAAGAAGTTAATTCTAGTTCTTACTGTATTCACAAAATGGGATACATTTAATAAAGTTTATTGGGAGAGATTAGAGCCACGTTTTCACCTCTCTCAGCCGTGTCTCCAACTCCAGCAGGCGGTTCTTGTCAGTGTGATCTTGGTGACTCATCTTTTCCAATTGTTCTTCTAATTTTCGATTCTGGGCCTCCAACTTTCCAGCTTGTGTTTCCAAGTAGAACTTCTGTTGCCTGAGCTCTGAAATCATCTCCTCTTGGGCTTTCCTGATAGGAGAGATGCACAAGTGACAAACCCAAAATGCCCTTAACATGTGTCCTTCCACTGGGGTGAAGTAAGGAAGAACACAAATTTGCTCTTAAGTAGAGCAGTTAAGTTCATGGCTTAAATTCTACATCCCAACTAAAAATAAAAAATACTAGTGTATTCATCAACATATGCCCAGAGCACTAAAATTCTATATTCGCCAGTTGCACAGATAAATAAATCTTGCAGAGAGTAATCAATAATGCTATTTAAGATAAAATTCATTCTTCTCACTTCATCAGTTCCTTGTCACATGTCTCTCTATAGGGGAAAAATAAATTCTAAGAGTTGCTTTCTCCCAGTGTATTTCTATGAGATAAGAGGAACCCCATGCTTTAGGACTGGGGTAGTGTGTTGGGGGTTGTTTTGTTGGGGGCTTTTGAAAGTTGTAATGCACATAGAACTTGACCTACACTGAAGTGAAGCTTTGCTGTCTCTGATCAAAGTCTTAATCCACAAACGGAACAAAAATAATTACTTGTTCTCATAAGACTTTTGAGAGCCGGCAATGATTAATTATTACTATTTGAAATGGACACTCTAAAAAAAAAATGGTCTTTTTGCATTATTTACAGTTCCTGGAATTGTGTTATCATGCATTGGAAAATTCTGCCTCATAGAGTGCTTTCTACTTAGAAGCCTCACAAAGCTCTACATATATTAATGAATTAATATTTTAAGAAGTTCACTGTGAGATAAGCTGTTATTAATCCTATCCCAGAGAAATTATGTGGGTTGCCCAAGATCAAATAGGAAGACTTAACAAAACTAAAAATAGAACTTAAGTCTTCTGACTCACATTTCTGTGCATTGCAAGCAAAACCACCCTTTCACTCTCTCTGTTCTTTTAATTTACCTCTACAGATTATTGTCAGCCAGAACTGTCAAATGGTGTTATTTCATTTCCTGCTGTTTACTGGGCTGTCTTCTCAGGAACTTGATAATCATTGGTTTCCTCAGATACTGCTGGAACAAAAGCTTGCAGAGCTCCCCTCTCCTCTGAAGGGTTTAATCACTAGCTCTCCTCTTGATGCATGCTCAGATTAGCTGCAGCTTTTGTTGGTTCAAAATGCAGTCCAACAACAATTTATACATTTTCAAAAGCCCAATTCACAAAATAAGCACAAATTCATTAGCGATCTGCATGCATAATTAAGTAATTTTCTCTCAAAATGTTGCTAATTCTGTACTATCTCCTACCAATCCTGCAAAGTTCATCATTTGACAATATGTCTCTCGATAATCTATTTTAAACTGTATGTTAAAACATTATAATATGTTTTTCTTGTTTTCTGTGGCTCTCCAGTCAAGGATACAGCTCCTAGAGGATGCTCTAACTCCTTACACTCAGCTCAGGACCCATGACAGAGACATTCAAACTTCCATACACTTCCCAGCTCCACCTTGAGACATTTCTGTTTTATTTTAGACTGAAGGTAAGTTATGGCTTTTGCTGCCTCAACAAACTCCCTGGGTGATTAACTGGAGGTCATCTGGAGCATTAAGCAACACAATTAAATTCCTCAGTTATTTCTTTGAATATTTTTGTCTGCTCAGGCTAAAATAACTTGCAAGGTATTTGAAATGCAATGAAAATTGGAGCCATTACATATCTGGAGACATAATGACCACAGGGAAGGAATGAAACCTTCGCCAAAACTCATCCTTGTCTGATTCTATTCAATATTAGAGGTGAATCTATCCAAGTGCTTCCCACAAAGGCACTGCCTGATGTTGGATGGACACTGAAACCTTTCTGCAAACCAAGCTGGTGAATCTCTGAACTCAGTAAAGGCAAATACTGTTTTAGCCCTGCCCTGCAAGATGTATCAAACAATCCATGCTTTTTCCTACACTTGAAGTAGAACACCTCTAAGTCATTTATGAAAGAAAAACATCATTGTAAGGATAAGGAATTTCAGCTAAAACCCAAAGAAAAATAAAGTTCAGGCAGACAAAAGGATCTGAAACAGAAGAATTCAAAAACATGCAGAGAAATTCTTGGCTTAAAAATCTAGTGTTGTTCCTTGTCTTCTCATCCATCAAGGCATGATACAGTGTTTGTGAGTGAAGGGTGTTTAATGTTTTCAATTTCAAAATCATGTGTCAGGGGAACTGAGTAAAATACAAATCTATTAGCAATGTTTATGTTTAAAGAAAGAATGTGTGCTTCTCCAAGGGTATTTTAGACATAAAATTATTAGTATTCATTTAACATATTTGGCAAACCGACACAAATCACCTGCCTTAGGAAATGCTCCAAAGTAAACACTGTAATACAAACCAATTTTCCCAGTCATGTTTGAGAAAACACAAAATACACAGTGAGCCCCAACTATTTGAAGAACAAAGCATATTTTTGAAAGGCTATCACTGAAAAACAAGCAGGGAGCACAGCAGGCCTGCAAAAAAAGAGCCACTTTTACATGGTGAATCAGAGAATCATTTCAATTGGAAAAGGCTTTAAGGTCATCTGCCTGAGACCTGTTCAGCAGTGACAGCAGCTGCCACACTTACATGTTCCTCTGGGTAAAGAGGCTGCTATTTGCTGCCAGTTTGTTGGCCTCAGACAATTCCACAATTCTCTGCTCCAGTGACCTGATCTTCGAATCCATTGCATTGATCATCTGAAACACAGCAGTGAGCCTTTGTGATGGCACAACGCGAGCAGTTACAAAAATAAAGTTTATTTTAAAAGTCTGAACTTTTTCCAGAAACAAAAAGAACTAAAAGAAAACTGATCAAATGGCCAAAATGAGCAACACAGATGCAATTACTGGAGCTATTTGCAGCTGCTTTCTACTGCTTTAATGTTAGGAAAAAGTAACCATTATCAAGGCACAAAACAAGGAGCACGCAGCAAGCTGTATGGTTTTTTTTAAGGAAATATTCTTGAAGATACTCTGAATTTAAAACAACCATGTCTTAAAATGTGTATTAATCAATGAATTTCCTTCAAAGCAGCCCAGCAGCACTACAGAACCTCAAACAAGATTATCTTGCTTGAAATCAGCCTCAGAAAGCTACTCTTCAAACAGCTTTGATTTCCAGCTCAACACCACGTACCGCCTTCTGTTCAGCCAGGACTTTGCATTTCTCACGTGCTTCTTCTTCATGTCTTCTGAGCATATTCTCAAGTGCTTCCTTATCTGCAAGATCCTTCTTCATCTGATTTTCCAACACCTAAATGAAGACATTTCTTTTGTCTAAATTTTATCTGTTTCACTGGGCAAAGGGCAAGCAGAAAGAAAATCATCAATACAGATTTTTTTTTCTGTAAGCAATTGGTCATATCTCAAGCAAAATTAAATCCCTGATGCTATTGTATGAAATCCGAGGAAGAGCAAACTCCAAAAAGAGCATTCTCTCAGCTATCTCTGAAGACTGAATTTAACAATAAGATTTTATAGAGATATGGAGATATTGTAGATTTTTTAATTATTATTTTAAGTCATATAAACTGTGTTCAATAACTGTTCCAGCCTAATGCAACAGAAAACAGAAAAGACTCTCTACCCCAATATGTACAGCAGAATAAATAGGAAAGTACCCATCCTTTAGCTGCCCTACCAGCATGGCTCACAAGTAATTTTTGAGTTCCATAGGTATGGATGAGAAGGCAGCTGAGACCACAAGAATTCTTCCAGTCAGAGACAAAAATCTAATGGCAAAGTAAACAACTTTTTTTTGTGGTGTGAGTAGCTGTCATTGTGAACAGGACTAAAGTAATGAACTGCTACATTTTTCTAGAAATGCATGTTGTGTATGTATGACCAGAGTTCTAAATCAGTTGTTAAACTGAAGGTCTCTTCCTTCAAAGACAAGATTTTCAAAGGCACAAATTCTGGACACCACAGGATACTTTTTACTTTTCCAGTTACAAAAACTCCATGTCCTGTTTTATCCCTTTGAACCTCTTTCAACTGGCTTCCTGATTTCTCCTATTAAACCCTACATCATAGGGGCCCATAATACACCAGTTCTTTTCCTTTTTATTTTTTTCCAATGCCTAGCCTCTTTTCCAGTTTTTATATCACTTCTTTCTCAACATCTACATCTGATTTTCCTGCTTTCTATCACTCTCCTGTCATTACTGATAACCACATGCTCTGATCTGCCAGCAAATCTTCTTACTTCTCTTTTTTCCTTCATATTTCTCCCACAGAAATTTCTTCTCTCCTCTTAAATACTACATCCTCTCACATTTAAGCAAAAATGTAGAATTAAAGTACTAGATAAATGTACAAGATAAACACTGTTTCTACTGAGAATAATTTGTTCTTAGCAAAGATTCTTACAAAATGCATTTACTGGCTGTCATACTGCAAGTTCTTTAGACAAATCCTTAGCCAGTGCACACACTCCTATTTCCCAGCTTGTTTTTCCTAATTTTAGATGGTGTCTATTTCTAACTGTTTGTTAATGCTACCCTGGGAAAGACAAAAACAAAGTGGGTGGTTTCTGTGGCTTCTTGGCAGATGTTCCAGCTCCAAGATGGAATTTCAGAAATGGTCTACTATTTGCTGCATTTAAAACTTGCAGGTAGGCTGAGTGAACACTCAGAAAAGCTTTCAGTGGGAACTGAAAGCTTCTTCAGGGTGTGGGATCCAACAGCATTGACTAAATATTAGTTAGTCAGCAAAAGTCAAATTACAACCAACAAATGCCTTCCTGTAGTTCTGGCTTCAAATGCTACCTCTCCTAAACCAGTGCCACAGACAGAGACG